>JAOXYB010018627.1:6917-18313 GCA_028565635.1 Phoronis ovalis | reverse complement strand
CGTAGATGAACATATTCTGATACTTAAAACCCAAGAAATTCATTTTAACTATTTTATTAAAGGACAAAGCATTTCCCCCGCATTTCCACATCCTGAATCCGGGTATATATATCGAGTTGACAGAGTAATATAGTGAATGTAAGATTTTATGAATAACCTCAAAGAAAACAGAATTGTAGAATAAATAAACTCAGAAATATTTTTAGCGAATGCACTTTGTTTTAAATCAGCCTGTCCTTTGTCTCAGTGTAGATGAAGGTTTATTACACACATTGAAAGACTTCTATTTCCGTTTGGGATTTACATCCGGAGTGACACACGCGGAGACATAGTTAGACAACCTTTATATCGGAAATTTCATGTATTATATAGGTTGTGATGTTAGCGAGTACTTGTATGCAAAGTATTAAGACAACAAAGCAGTATTCTAAAAATGTACTAGAGTGCAAAAAATGGGCACTTCTTTTGTAATTAAACCATTGTTATTACAGCTTGAATTGTCTTCTTCATCATTTGCTTGATTTCTCGCCGAAGATTATGAACATTGATTCCCACATTGATACTATGTAAATTTTACAAGTAAAAACATCATTCCTTCGTTATAGTGGAAGCGTTATCTCCTGGCGAAAGCCTAGGGGACATGTGTCAGTTGTCAAAAAATATTTTGACAAGTTGTTTGGAAATTCTTTAACTCTGGAAATACCGTTTTAGGATATTTAGATGGGTTATTACTATCTAATCTGTATGTACTGTTCCCAGGGTACTGTTGAGGGGGACTTTAGTGGAGAGCAATGACATCGAGGGAGTTGTAAGCGTGATTTGATGGAGTTGGAGTGTTATTAATTGAAGCACAACTTAGTTTTCCACGTAACTTGATCGATCTGTCAAATGATTACCGCGACTTAGAACACATCTAAGCTTCCGGAATCGCAAATACACCAAAAATGCGAAGCCCATTATAAGTTGTATGTCCTTGACCTCAAAGCTATAAGCTACTCCATAAGACACGCATTTCAGAAGTACAAACCCGTTATTTTTAAGGAAGCGACTATGGTTTACTTCGTGAAACGGCGTAGGAAACATGCCCACACCTCCTTGCGATACGCATATATACGTAACAAAAAATATACCGAGTGCAAACCGAAAGCAACGCATCAGTTTATGCTTATTACAATTATATTTGAAGGTTTAAAGACATATAACGATTGGAGAATATTTCTACCCAAACACTACTTTACTTAAGCATTTAATCAATAAATGACAAAATTCTTTGTCTTTTAGGGGTATTACAGCAAAGACATTTATAATTTATACAAATCTACTCGAATATTGATATTTCTAAAACCTTAACAGGTGGTCTAAGTCATCTTATATAAAATAAACCGACGAATTAGACCTAACATATGACATACTTAACGCAAAATAGTTCCATACCACCTGTCTATTGATTCTAAAGCTTATCCATTGTTTTATTTCTGTCTGTAGATGCATTCTGAATTCGACCCGTCCGGCTGATTCTAAAACCTGAATTCGAACCTCGTCCGTTACATGTGACGAATTTGAATTATTCTATCATTTATTTGGGCTACATTGGAGGCCAGTTGTAATCCATGCCCTTGTCTCCAGAATGTAATCATGTCATATAGCGAACAGTACTATTGAACGAACATTATGTCCCGTTTTTATTCTTATTTTATCAGCGTATAATCAGCTACAAAAAAACTAAAATATACATTCTAGCAAGTATGGAATACGTAATTTAATCAAACATATCTACATATAATGCACATTAAAATAGCATATCAGGTTGTTATCAGTGTTTGCCTAATAAAATTACATTTGTTATATTTACCCCACTCCCACACCAGCGTGTGCATGTATATTTTATAAGGAGAGCAAATATCGACTCTACAGATCTAGAAATTCTACGCGTCGGATAAATCATGCAGAGTATCATATAAATAATGTGCAATCACCAAAATGGAAATTTCTAAAATAGCACAGATGAGCCGAAGATAACAATCAGCAGCACTAAAAATTTCCGAATTATAAACGTAAAATCGAATCACATCAAGTTAAATTATTCGGCTATACGCTGTTATTTGCATTAGTGTCTTAATGCTGTATATAACTTTCAGCAGGCTAGGTTTATTGATGTATTCTTTTATGTCGTGTCTATTTTTGATATTAATTTTTATGTTTAATAACATTAAAGCGTGAATTTAATACTACTTTTCAGTTTTGTAACTGATAATAAGGCCATCACTCGTAATTAATCCATAATATTCATGATTATATAAAACATTTTAAATATACTTTATTTGAACATTGGGACTAAAGCGGTGTAAAAATACATATTACGTTTCTTACGCAAAATGATATTCTATGCATGCTATTAAACTTAATTAATTCCTAATCAATCATGTATAATTAATGTTTCTGCGACAATGCGCCCAACAGGTCCGTTCCCACAATAAATCAGCAAGCAATTCTATTAATTACTAATTATAGCATTCAAAATAAATTTTTCCAACAAATGTTATACGACCATTTTATTTTTTAACAACTTCAGCGTTTCTTTGAATAACAAGGGTTCTTAAATTTTAATAGAATTATAATATCATGTTTCTCAAAATTAGAAATATAAGAAACTCGAACGAGTGCGAAACTACTTTCTTTACGGACAGTAAATTTCCATAATTTTACGGTAAATCTTCATAAAATTCATTTTTATTTAAATGTGGTTTACACGGGAACATTCAAAGACCTATTTACAGAATTTCAATTATTGTGCCGGTTGCTTTCAGGATGAAACTATAACAGGAAAATAAAAACATTCATTAATTCGATACACAAAATTATCACAACTGCTTTTAAAAAATAAAATTTATACACACTAAGCGTCGTACATGTAATTTGAATAAAAGTATAATAATTCACATTTTTTATGACACGACAAGCACAAACATATGTAAGCATTGCATAAAGTATGGTAATTAGAATAAAAATACAATCTTTCATTTTTTTACGACACAGCATAATTATTAAAATAATTAAAATCATATAAACATTTACCAAGTGTTATAATATGTACAAACATTTTACAAATTCATTGAACTATATACTTTAATTTTTAAATTTCCAATATATGTAAGCTGAAATATTTTCTATAAATTTGAATCTTAAAATTTTTAATTTTTACGAGATGGTACTTTCCGGGTTACACATTATATTACGGTTATCTTATAATCCAGAATTCAGTTCGTTTGGAGAATATTAATCAGTATACGAAAGATTAGATATGATATTATACAAAAACGCGTGTCAGTAATGTCATGAATACAAATTAAACGATGGATCAAGATAATGGAACATGAAATTAATGAAAGCGACTGAATTAAAACTGCCTGATGAATGTAAAAAGAATGCCAGTTGCACGCGGCCAAACCAAACAACAATAAAACGTCGTTTACACTGACACATGTTGAAAAGTCGAATGAAAAGGATCGCATTTTCTAGACTTCTGAATTATTTGTTTATAGCAAATAGACCTAAACAGTGTATTTTCACACGCAGTTACACTTTGAGAAACATCGTAAACCTCCATAATCAGTTTCTGGTATTTTTCTTAAAACCGACTTGCATTTATGGACAGATAGCAAACGGTCCCCAAAACTGAACTTTAACACTCAGTCATGTTGGAAAGCTAGACATACATCAATAACCGAAACTTGATACTAAAAAAGAAACATAAAATGACTAAAAATCAACGATATCACTAGAGATATTGGTAATCTCTTTATAATTCTTTTTATATTTTATAATGCGCATTAAAAGCTCTAAAATGTCACCACGTTATTTTAACGTTTCGTTTACAAACATGTGGGAAGATATCAACATGTTGCTGTTTTATTGGAAATCGAACTGTTTGCCTTGCTGTGAAATCCCATATTAATAATGAAGTTACCAGTTAAAATCAATACATCACAAGCCAATATATCTACAAAAGGATGACATACGGGAATCCCACTAAATAGAAAACTTAATACTAGATAAAGCTAGGCGGTAAACCTCAATTAAACAACTGTTCCCGAGAACAGCAGTCCATTGGCCCCTGTTTGTATAACATAATTATACGCGATATAAGGGATTTATTTGATAATCATTTTTTATACTTTTGTGTGTCCGGTGAGCCGGAAAGAGAAAACAATGGGACAGAAAAGCACGGGCTATAACCGTCAAGGGGATCTTTTTACAATTGTTTTAATTCATCTTTTAGGACTGAAGTTATTAACGGTATTTTAATAATATTACTCTCAAGTAAAGATCAGTAGTACACGAGCACTTTTCGACGTTGAATTTTTGAGTCAATTCCTTGAGCATTACCAGCAGTATTTAATCTATTTCTATCACGGTGCCTCATCTCGGGAACTCTCTGTGTAACTTGTATCAATATTTTTTTGTTAAATCCTTAGCCTTTAGCCGATACATTTATTGTTGCCTAACTATAATATCTGAGCTACACGCTGGAATCCATGCATCGATTTTGTGACCATAAGTACACATTTCTATTTTTCATGTACATATACAAAGAAAATATCATTACCGAGATCATAGTAAATTCCATATTTTCAATTTCCTGACAAACGACGGCATATTTCCCGACATATTTCCTAAGTATTGTTTAAATTATCAGGTCATGACGAAATTTAGCAACAAGTGAAGAATGAGCAGCTCAAGCGGAAACTTTTGAATTAAATAGTCACTAAGAACAATATTTATCTGGCCCTGTTGTTCTAGCCATGAACCCTTTTAAAGAGGCCTTTGTTCTAAGATAATTTTTATTAAGTGACTTTAGAAATAAAATTTTCATCGTATTATAAAATTCACACAAATCTACAAAACCTGTACTCTTGCACTGAAAAAATAGCGCTGTTATAACGAACGAAATAAAATAATAAGGATTCGCACAGTTAAAGCTTGTTACTATACAATCAACTATTTATTCAATGTAGAGTTTCCGTTAGAATAAATGTGTGTGTTCTACATTTATTTACTTAAGTCAGTGACGATGCATCAGGCCGGGGGGATACGCATGTGAGGGATCGTTTTTTATCTCACGTGTTTAGAAATACATGTAGCCACGAAGAGCATACAATTACAATTACGAACATGGTGTCTGATTATACTGCACGACAGCTATGTTCCAATCTTCGGGGTTCCAATAATGTTTCAGAGAGTTCTTCATGGGGAGCTATCGTGCTTTGGAAAACCTGAAATCGAAATTTCGGGTTCGAAATATTTGTGCGCGTGTGTATATATATATATATATATATACAAAGAGCACCATGTTACAATATTTACGCTGTTTACAGCTATCACTATACCCACAACTTACTACAGCCAAGTTACAATTGTTATACAATACACTCCATAAATAGAGAGTGGTGGTCCGAGTCTCGGTCACAGAAAACCTGCCTTTTCAGTATTTTTCGATCAAAATATTTCTGCTGAAGTGATGTTGAACTTTTTATACTGGCGATAATAGAGAGGTAATACACGTCGAGCTTTTAATGTCAACAGCACAGAAAGTACACTGCACGACTTGACCTGGCAAGATAATTGAGTCGCATATCGGTGCAAGTTACAATCACTCATAATGCCGTTTCAATCTCCAAAGATTAAAAATGATAAGAACAATTAACTCATGTAGAAAAAAATCGGTGACAGATTGAACTAGAGCTGCGTTGTCTCCAAGTCATTGCGGGCATGCGGTACAAGGAGATGTCTGGAGATGAGTCTGCAAAGTTATCAGATTTAGAAAAGATTAGGTTCGAAGCTTTATTGCATTTGGTTACCACAAGTTAGCTTATACCGAATATTTTTCAACACGTTTTTCCTTTTCTGTCTTTATAAAAGTATCATGTTCATCACTATATATCTGGTATTATTTTACAAGACAGATAATTGTTTTAACAAAACTCTGCCTTGTACTTTCACTTTCAAATCAATCTTCACGTTCAGTTTTTTAGCCAAAAATAATAACTTAAATCCTATTATGAAGTTGAAATTTATTCTAACTACTGTACTCTAAAATACATGATATAAAAAACCTACACAATTTCATTTCAGTTGACTTAATGAATATGAAACACGACCACTACAATTTACTATAATAATGATATTTTAATAAAAGGTATCTACAAATACCTGTTGCAATCAAGATAAGTCATCATAGGAAAAAGATCACACTAGCAATTAGCTCGCAGAGAAATGAAGCTGTCTGGTCAATAAGTGTTACTGTGCAATGAATTAAATAGATAAGAACAGGCTCAAAATAGGAAAGTTAGTGTGTGGACCTGGATACACACTATTATTACTGCAACTGGAGCCGATCTTCTTGATATTATAGAATATTAAACATCGTCATAGTGTGCACATTTTCGTCATTTTACCTAGCTAGACACATTAATGAAATTCTTATGAGTAGGTGCAGAACAAATAGTTCTAAATGTTATTCCGAACAACTTTTAAAGTTTTTCTTGCCAATATAGTAGACTAATATCAGAATTATTTGTCCACTATTGCTGGCAATGCAAAGGATGATGTCAATGACATAAATATTATCTCATAATGACAATTTGTCTGCAGTTAATCCTTTATTGTGTCAGGAATGTCAAAACAATTCAGTCTTCTTCTTTAATTATAAATGAAGTTGAATCTGAAATGACAAAAGAAAATAATAAATATACGATATAGACCAGACAGAATAGAATGTACAGAGACAATTACCAGCGCAAATTAAATTGATCTAAATTAATCTTGAACAAAAACAGAAAAGCATGAGTCACAAAAAATGAAATGCAACATGACTTCTATTACAAGAGCCTTGAATTACAAAGATTTTTTTTTGTATTTCATTCTGCTGAGGCCCACCAACCTGGTGATAGTATAATTTCCTGTCTTTGACATAGCCCACTGTATTACTTCCAATATTTCAAACACTAAAAATCGTTTCAAAACTTACTAGTCAAAATATAAGCACATTTTATTGACAGCTTAAGTTGGCAAAAATTAGAATTTCCTGTAAAACTTAAATGAAGATAAACACAAAGTATGGAAATTGCAGAGTAATTCACTTCAAGGTAGTGCAATTATCAGCTGGTTTCCATTGGTGAAGTAAGATGCTTATCTATTCTCAACAGCAAAATAATTACAACTGTTTTCTTTTTATTGAATGTGAAGCATTTTTGGAACAACCACTGAATCTGAGGTGACAGCACTCGGATAGCACAGCAAGCTGTGATTTTGCAATTTCTGGTTTTTTTTATTGTGAAGCATTTTTTTAACAGCATAGTATTGAATCTGAAGTTAACAACACTCGGATAGTACAGCAAGCTGTGATTTTACAATTTTTGTGCCAAAGATTTATTAACAAAATTCATAATACTTCATACAATAGTTATTTATAATTATTCCAGTTTTCTTAAAGTAACAAAGAACAGAAACTAGATGTCTGTAAATGATACAGATGCAAATTATTAATATTTTTCTTTTGCTTTTCTAAGACATTCAATATGGTTATGGTGAGAATTCAACAGGTGCTAAGTATAGTCAAATTATTCTGTCAATCTCCAACACAGTAGTTCACATATTCTGAGGACAATTGTTCTAAACCAGCAATATGCATATACAAAATGTCATTGATTCATACACTGTCTCTACCCAGGACATGTACATAACTTATAGCCAGTTATACAGAGATCAGTGAAATCACTCAGATAGAACAAAACCTTACATATCCCTATTAGGATTCAGTTAACCTTGTAATTTTCTTTATGTTACACATAAAGAGATTATGAAAATGACATTACAATGCCAACAATAAACAGCTGACAGATATAAGGAAGAACCACAAATTAGTCTTTGAAGACAGAAGGAGATACAAACAAAAATCACAATAAGCCACCCATGAATCCTAAGATGTTGTGCAGTGGTTATTAATAGACATCTGTCATTGGAATAAATGTTTTGATGTACACCCACACCAGACATCATTTAAATAACAAATGCTGACAATTTCTTTGCAGTAAAAATAACATTGTCAATTATCTTTAAAATGATTGATATCTTTTTATTTGTGCCAAATCGGAAAAAAAAATTAAATTGTTGATGTTCAAAATTACCACAAAAAGCACTGATTAACAGATACCTTAATTAACAAGAACTTGGCGATATCTTGGATATATCTTTAGGATCATAAAATCCCGTTTTTATTAGACTGTCACATAAATATAATTGGCCGACAGATTATCACCTTCATTTTATCCTGCATAGAAGGTGCTGTTATCAACATTAACCTACCCTAAGTGTAATACTACACCTATCTGATTGTAGCTTGCTTTGATTTGGTAACTGGTCTGATGGAATTATAACTTTTTCTTTGTATTACCTTGGTTTTTGTAATGTTTTTTACTTGATTTATACTGTATTTTTTTGCTAATGGGTTGTTTGGGCTAATGAACTATGTTCTTTCATACCTGTCAAAGATGACAGGAGTAATAATAGAATTGTTAATGTCAAAGGTCATGAATATTGACCAATCAGAAAGTGGTATTAGCAAGGTGCAAATATACATCTGCCCAGGAATTCTATCACAATACTACAAATCACCTGTAACAGGTTGATTATCAAGAGAGCTAATCAGTGAAGATTAATAGAATATATTGGAAAATACAAACCCAGATACATATTTATTTTAGCTGCAGTGTAAATTAATAAACTGCAGAAAGAGGAAATTAAAGAACAAAAATATTCAAATGAGACTATTATTGTATATGTAAACTGATATGTAAAAAAATACATCTTTTCCTTTGGGAGAAGTTCCAATTTTACCCATACACAAAAGTCAAAAATATTTATATTTTCATTTTCCTTTTTTCCTTTAGAATTCTGTTAATGGCATTTTACTTCAAAATTATCAACCTATTTTTAAACATTATTATCGATTATTTAATACTTTTAAATCAGACTTAAGATACATGTAAAAACTAATTATGCATAACTTTACTACAGATTTACATCTAAAAGGTTAGGTGCATTTTCTTTCAAGCCTTGTTGAGTCTAGAGAGCTCTTTATCAGTCTCTGCCTACGCTGGTTTAACATCAAAGAAATTGTTCAAACAGTGGATGAAGCTAATCAGTATCGTGGATTAAAAACACAACATCATGTTTGTTTTTTTCCACCTTTTTACTGAATCTTATATAATAACCAACTCTACTTCTGGAATAAATCACAGAACAACAATTCTGTATTCAATTCTGGGTATCTAATGTGCCCTAAAATGTGCCTCTGAAAGCAATTAATTCGTCATCTAAATATTCTAAATACAGGCCTCTTCATACATAATACAGTTCATAAGTTACATACTATAAGCTCACCAAATAGGTAGGATACATTAAGATCAATGATTCAGGTGGGTTTATTCTTCAAAAAGATCAAGAAACCTGTTAGCCACAAGGCTAATGTTTTGTTCTGTGTGAGTATATATAAACAAAGCTCATGTTTCAAATGCTCTAATCACACTTCTTCAATCATCACATGCCTCTTATCACACCTGCTATTAGCATATGCAAACACAGTGTATTTAACAACATAAAAATTGTATTATACCATTTCTTCTAAATAGTATTTGGTGCTACAATCAAATCCCTCAACTTTTATTGATACAATCAAATCCCTCAACTTTTTTCATGTAAATGCAACATGATGACAATGCAATCCCAAAACCACTACTAAAAAGTATCCACTCATTTTTTCTTGATATTTAATTTAAGGCTGCAACATGATGACAATACAGATAATGCAATCCCAAAACCACTACTAAAACGTGACCACCCATCCACTACTAAAAACGTGACCACCCATTCACTACTAAAAACGTGACCACCCATTTTTTCTTTATATTTATGTTATGGCTGCAAGGTCAATATATTTGTAATTAATGTTATATACACCAAATGTTTATCAAGTAGTTTCTAAATCACATTTTCATTTCTTACTAGACATCTTTGAAAAAAAAAGCAGGTGTAACTATATATTATCTTCTTCACAACAAGTTTCAACCAGGCATTCTATTCTTTAATTGTTTTCTTTTATTATCATCATATCATCTGAGTATTGATTTGTGGTTTGTCACCTAACAGAACTACCATAATGGTACACTAAACAGAAACTACAGTGGTGAACATACAGATGGCTAAAATCTAAATTAATCATGGGAGTGTTTTTCTTGGATTGTTTGTTAAAAAATCAAATTAAATAAATAATCTTTTAATCTTGGCAAAATTTCAATTTAAGTTATCTGTATATTACAAGGAAATACAGTAACCTTAAAAGATCATATATTAACCATGCCAAACAAACTAATTTTATACATTAAGCAAATATTCTTATATTTGGTATATATTTTTTATATTATGAAGTAAAATAATTAGAAAAAACTTTTTGTCCTTATAATAATTAAAATTAACCAAAAATTGGTTCACACAACCATATTTGAAATCATTTGCTATATTTTTTAAAATTTGAAATTATGGTTGTAATTCTACTGTTGTTGACATACATGTAAACTGTTGTTGTTTACAGCAAGAACAATTGCTTATTTTATTATGCTCCGCATATTGAAAATTAAAAGATCACTGGTATCTACATCTTTCAATGAATGTATTCATCATTATTCAACAACTGCTAGTAATATTTATAGCATTATCTTATATATGCTCACATTTACATATGTCAGATATTTTGTAATAACTACATACTTGATTTTAGAATTAAATGTTTTCTGAATTATTTAACTATAATATTACAATCAGCTATAATCCGCTTGCTGTCTTTGCTGCATCAAACACAAACTGCCTCTAAATATCATAAGAGACTGGAGGCAATGAGCTAAACAATGGCTTATTAGTACATGTGTTTCTACATTATTGACACTTGATAAATCACAGTCCTAACTGAAGATGTAATTACAATTTTTATTATGTAAAATAGAATGCAATCAGATATGACAAATGCACTAATTAACCTCAGGTGTCCAGATTAAAATTAACTCATTATCTCTAAACATAACTAGATTGTCACAAGAAAGACAAAGCTATTTAATTGACCACCTGTCTGCGCAAATCACCATGTGGTCAAAAGTTTATCAATTTTAAGGGAAATAAATAAATAAACAAAAAAAACAACCTTTAATTTAAAGTGAGTAACAATCACTTAATGAAAAAACTTAATTTAAAAAACAAACATGCACCTATATTCAGGAGCCAAAATTACAAATAAGTTCAATAACTTTCTATTAAAATGTACTTTTGTAGTATAAAATTAACGTCTT
>JAOXYB010018616.1:0-18195 GCA_028565635.1 Phoronis ovalis | reverse complement strand
TGTGAAAACACATTCTGGATGTATAGTGCGAAGCAAACAATTCTTTGGTGACTGATTAAGTAAAGGAAGTTCAAAATGTTTCGCTGTATAATAACTATTTTAATGGATTACACAATATATATATAGGAGTTGCAATCTATGCACAAAGAAGTTTGAAGGTATAAAAAGTGGCGCAATGTATCACGGCAAAAAAGAGTCCCAAAATGCACTAGATTGCAGGAAATCAAATGAAATATTAAAAAAATTCCCGAGGGTGCATGCCCCCGGACCCCCTAGCTTCGCGCCCTGCGCCCGCTCGCCTGTCAGAGGGGGGGGTCATAATTTGTTTGCATGCTCTTAATTTTTTTGGCAAACCCTGGATGGGGGTTTGAATTTTTGTGTGCGCCATGTTTTTGAAGTGCATCAACCCCCCCTGTGGTAATTTCTGACCAGTCCCTTATAAATAGTTATTTGATTTGCACTGGCTGTTAAGTACTTTAAGTAAGACAATTCTTTGATTATTAGAATATCAGATAGTAGGTCTTCCCATCCTGGTCCGAATCAAATCAATTGTTGGTACGCATGTGCGTAAGCAAAAATGCGTAAAAAGCCTGATTTTTAAGAACTAAGCATGTTGTTAACAAGCTTTAAGCATTTAGGGTTACATTTTTCAATATAATATACAAAAGGGTACCTTAATTATGTGAATAACTGTATGCGTTTTAGGGTATTGAAATCGATCAAAACTGCCAACCACTTGACCACACTTCGTTTCGAAAGTTAATTTGCGATCAAGTTCAAGTAAATTTCCCATAATTCTGTTTTCTGGGCATTTTCCAAAACAAAAAAAATTCAATGTATTTCAGTGTCTAAAATTTCTTCCAGTCATTAAAAAGGGGTCAAAATTTAAAAATGGGAAAACGCATTTAGGGGCTTTTTCAAAAATCCATTCACGCACATGGGAATATGTATTTTTTGGAGCCCTGGGCTTCCCATGTGCATATTTTTTTGTACAATCACCAGTTTTATTCTTCATTTCATCAAATTCATTCATGTGGATAAAACTAAAGCCATGATTAATTAAGTTACATAATTGAAGATATCACTTCCATGTATTGTAATACCGTCAATCTATCACTCGCAAGAAAATTATGTTAAATTTTTTTTAAATGTCTCTTTTGCAGCTCTGAGTACAGGCAAAGACAATTTTGTGCGATGTCCACCAAAAGCACTGGCCAAAGGAACAAGGCAATACAGAATTCTAGAAGAACTGTTAACATATGATGCTGATATTTTATGTCTTCAGGAGGTTGACCTGTTTCCCTTTTTTAAGCAGAAACTTGAAGAAGTGGGATACGAAGGAATTTTTAAAGCTAAACCGGATTCTCCTTGTTTATATGTTGAAGGATCTGACAGTCCTGATGGTTGTGCTTTGTTTTATAAAGCTTCCAAGGTGAAGCTAGTTAATTCAAAAGCCATGCAGTTACGATGTGAAAGCTGGGATACTAATCAAGTCACCATTATTTGCACATTTGAATTAAAAGCTGCGTCGTCATGCGAGTTTGTTGTTGCAGTGACACACCTGAAAGCAAAGAAGGGATATCATGATTTGCGTCATAATCAAGGAATGGATTTATTAGAGAAAGTCCGTCATGTAGCAGGGACAGAAAAGCCGGTTGTTATTTGTGGTGACTTTAATGGGGAACCTGATGAACCAGTTTATAGTGCCTATGGTCTGAGTAAACTGGGTCTAACTAGCGCTTATAAACAGTTGTGTAATGGGTCAGAACCACCGTACACAACGTGGAAAATTCGCGGTGTTGCAGATCGTCCTGGTGAGATAGAATATAAGCGTACAATTGATTATATGTGGATTTCAAAGAGCAAAGTCCATATTAAGGCACTTCTAGAGTTTCCTTCAGGAGAAGAAATAGGTCCTGACCGGTTACCATCCTATTCATATCCTTCAGACCATTTGTCACTTGCAGCAGATCTTGTAATAACTTAGAACCTAGTAAAATTTAGCAATTGCTATAATGCTAAATGATAAACTGTGATTAATACAAATATTACTTAATACAAATGTTATTTAGTGTTTTTGAGATTTTTTTAAAATTAGGTCACTTATTCGGTTCATGTAATACCATAAAATACTATAAAGTAGTTTAAACTTACATTGGACTTAAAACTTATTTAACTTATACTTTTTATTTTATTGTAAGCTAGTGTTAATGTCCCAATTAAATTATAATAAATTATTCTTTCCTGTTTTCATTTGAAAAAGAATAGGAACAATCTGAACATGCTCTTGGTGGAGCCACCTGTCAATTTCAGGTGGTGCAAGATACTGGTTATGAAGCTTGCTTGCTATATCAGTTTGAACGGGACATCATGGGACTATGGAATTTCCTGATTGTGAAATCCAACACCAACAATTGTGGTGATTGCATTTAATTAGTTTCTAAGACTTACACTTAGATTTGTGTATCTACTACTTGTGACAGTTTGTAAGAACAGATGTGTGCATTTACTGGCTGTGACAGTTTCACTTTGTAACAACTATACACAGATGTGTGCATTTACTGTCTGCGACCGTTTGTAAGAACAACACACAGATGGGTGCATTTACTACCCAGGGGTTATCCTGCAAGCATGACCCTACTATGGACAGATACGGCTTGTCCGTAGGGTCATTCATGATAACAGCATAATATCCATACAATGGATGAACAAACCTTCGAGTGCATTTTGGATTTTATGCTGATGTGCTGTTGAGTCTTTGATCAAGTTATCTGGATATGGTGGTATAAGAAGCGGAATAGGCAAAAGGAAAAATTTGGGTGCAATTTATTATGAGATACGAGGCGGTCATGACCGTACGGACAAGCTGTAGGCTGTTCATAGTAGGGTCATGCTTGCAGGACTACCCAGGGGTCCGATTCAAATCAATGGCTGGTACGCATATTTGTGAACATAAATGTGTAAAAAGGTGAGTTCACTTACTACAAGTGCTTACGACAGTATAATAGTTATATAACTAACTGCAGTGGAAAGGGTTAAAAATATTGTCAATGCGTATAGGGTATAAAATCTTCTCATTGTACTTAGGTATCTAAAATTTCTTTCAGTCAGTGAAAAGGCATCAAATTTTACAAATGAGAAATCACATTTAGAGGCTCTTTCAAAAACCCATTCACAAACATCTGAGTCAGATATCCGAGATTTACTAGCTGTGACTTAAAAACTACACGTAGATATGATGTGCATTTATTGTACGCGACAGTTTATAAGAACCACACCTAGATGGTGTGGCAAGGTTTAAAACTACACACAGGTGTGATGATTGCATTAACTTGGTGTGACAGTTTGTGAGAAGTTTGTGTAGTGATTGTGGCTATTTAGTGGCTGGGTTGGTGTGCTCAAGATATTTGCACTAACTAGATGAGGGGACTGCACCACATTTGCAGATTTACTGTTTATTTACAATATATATTATACTAATTAATGTTGTCTAGTATTCAATATAAGTATATTTGGGTACAAGTTTTGTAACCGGTTTTTACCACAGGGTTTTTTACTCACACCGCACACCCCTACCAAACAGCTACCCCAGGAGCTGCTTAGTGAAGTCACAAATGATTCTATCATTAAACAGTTTATAGCTCATATATAGCAAGTGAGTATCGTTTAGCATAACTTAATGGATGAATTTGAAACATCATTCATATTTTGAACAGTTAAATGAAAATAACACAGTTAATGTATACATTTTTTAAAAGGTACAAACTGGAAGAGTTTTAATTTAAAAATTACTTTTCCTGTCTGGTGCATGATTATGTATTGTGGTCTTTTTGGGTAGCACTCAATTTTTTGAATAGACAACCTTCAAAAATATAACTCCAACACCCCTGCAGATATAAAAATTCAAAATTATTGACCTTCAATATTTAATTGCCAAAAATGTTCACCATTATGATCGAACATGATACTTCCTGAATAACTAACTTTAAGCTACAATAATTCCAAACCTATTTAAAACGTAAAATATCTCTTTCTGTAAAATACTTTAGTCATTAACCACAATACATTAAGCAAATCATTTTCATAAAATTCATAACAAATATAACGTCAATTAATTGAGATTACCTGCTGTTCGTACAATCTCGTAGAGTTAGCATCACCTAATATTAATGATCTTTACTTAAATAATTATGTACATCAAACCCAATTATGGCACACTGATACATATTTCCTTGTAACAATTTACAAAATGTGGCATGATGCAGAAAATGGCTTTTGACGAGCATTGCAACACAAAGAACCAAAGACTTCATATTAAACACAAATCAAACATCCGTATCAAGAGTATCTTGTCACGTTACACAGAGTCACTATATACAATCAGTAGCTTGACTTTCTTTTTCCACACTGGTATCTCTTACTGAGCTATCAAATAGCTGACTACTGTAACCCATGGTTGAGACTGGAGGCTTCTTTCTTATTATTTCCCCATCCATTCACCTTTTCTTGTCTTCATGGAATGAGCCATAATCCAGGAACTTAAACCTCTCATCTAACTTTATTTCTGCTGTTACTGCAATTATGCACCAGATAGTAATGTGGTATCCTGCATTTCACAGCTCAGCAAATTTATGCATTTTTGATTTATCTAAGGAAAATAAATCCAAACACATTATTCCTAGATGCAAACTTTGTAGAATTCACAAGTCTCACAGATGCAATAGTATGCATGACACCGTGCAGAATGTCAACAGTTAGGACGTCTAATATATAGTAACAAAGGTTTTGATTGACATAATGCTGCCCTGGGATTACTGCCTAGTAGCTAGAGGTAGATAGGCAGCAATAAACACCTTGTATGCAAACATTTCAAATTTTAGCATGTATTCAATTTCTACGAGGAAAATAATTGTGGCAGCCTCCTCTTTCAGCTTCAGCAACCAGGGATACTCATTTATTGGTCAATTGCAATATATAATAATTATACTAATCAATTCTGAAACATAATATCCATGGTTCAATCATATGTAACTGGATACTGCTGCATTACATGAAGTTACTAAACAAATAAAACTTCTGAAAGCTTAGGTTAAAATGTCATACTTGCTTCCACATTCTATTTGCTTCCATACTCTTCTACAAGTTCCACAATCTTAGGTAGGCCAACTCGTTTAAATACATCTACAAGTTTGCTGTAGCCTTCCTCATGCTGCCAGCTGACTGCATAACGTTTTGATTCCAGTTTCTCCACTAATGCACAAAAGTCAGTAACAGATTCTATTTCAGCTGGTCTAAATTAAAATTAAGAACATTAACTAACAATGAGTAATATCAGGCCTACTGTTGATCTCATAATGTATAAATAATCGAAATTCTGCAATAACTTTGGGAAAAACATAAATTTCTTCAAGGCACAAGAATAAAAGTGAAAATGGCGACACCACCTAATGTAGAACATGGTATTTTGAATTTTTCAAATGCTGATTTTTTTATTTAAAATGTTTTAAAAACTTGGACGTAAAATCACCATAGAAAACAAGTATCTCGCCATAAGGAGGGTAGTTAGAAGAGCTTTATGCACAAGGGACAATGCCAAAACATACAAAATATGCAGAATCACTGTGTGATGATTATCACAGTTTTTCAATGTGACATGTAAAACATTGCCAAAACATTCCACATGGGAGTTTCTTTTCCAGAACGTTTACGAAGTGTAAATGTGTTTGTGACTATTTTTTTCCTCCTCATGAAGTTTCAAAATATTATTTATAATTAACTTGTTTGGTATAATCGGATAGTTTGCTTTTAAGCGGCACTTATTGATGCTTCTCGCTACTTTTTGGGAGTGTCCCTTAGTAAAGTTCATGTTACGCAAGTGCTAGACAAAAGATTCTTTACACGGATGGTGTACTTCTCTATTGATGTGCAAATTATCCTTTAGCGAGTGCAGCGACATCTGTTTTTAAAACATTTTTCATAAAAAAAATCAGCATTTGAAAAATTCAAAATACCACGTTCTACATTAGGTGGTGTCGCCGTTTTCACTTTTATTCAGGTCCCTCGAAGGAAATTATGTTTTTCCCAAAGATATTGCAGAATTTCGATTATTTATACATTACGAGATCAACAGTGGCTGCTATACTTTCTGCATGCAAACTGAAATCTCAATTTTTAACTGCAGTTCCTACTTCGCTAATGATGCTTATATCAGTACCTATTCAGTACCTTCTTGACTTGCAACATAATTAGAATAACAGCACACAATCTTTTTATTTTTCCAAATATACAAATAATATTAAGAAAAATAAATTTTGTCATTGGTCTCTTAAGGCACTTAAAATGCAGGGTGCAAATAAAAGGCAAAATACGAGCAACTATTTTACTGTGAATGATCACTAGTGATGAAATGAAGTAGTAATTAAAGTGCTGAACAATGTTTGCGCACCAGGTTAATAATTATTAATATAACAAACACTTACTTGAGGTATGCTCTACACATAAACTTTACACGTGCAAAGTCCGTTTCTATCAATTCATCCTGTATTTTCAATATCAGCTCACGATGAAGTTCTTCATTTTTCTCTTTCTTGTTTTTTGTATACAAAGCAGAGCCTTTAAAGAGGGAATCAGTAATACTGAAGAGCTATACAATAAAGAGTCAGCTTACAATTCAAACTACATATGGAAAATTGCCACACATAAACAAAGTAAAAGTGAGTAGAAATGACATTCCAAAGAATTTTTAATGGTTTACATTTTATTTTATTAGTGGTAATTTTTCAATAGTTTATATGCAGTACTAAAGTATGTAATGTATTATATTTACCCGACTAATCAAAAAATGAAATTTACTGGATGATTTGATTGTAAAGCTATCCCCACTGAACATTCTATAACAGGTTGTGAGATGTCATGGAATTCTGTTGTGAAAACATTAAAAATTTTGCAACAAGTTTTTTGCAGCAGAATTAACAAATTCTGCAAGGATCCGCGCAAATTAATGAGAATAATAGACCAAGGCATCTTTTATATACTAGGCAAAAATGTAATTATTATTTTTTATCAAATTTCTGTAGATTTAACCAAAATGAACTCAGTTGATTGTGCATCAACATCCTCAAGCATATAGAAGTCAGAATTATGGCCCGTTGATGATTAATCATGTAATTTTTTTGAATAACAAAAATGAGTTTTTGATCAAAAACATTCATTCAGTAATCAAACGCTGCACTCACAGTATTGGTGACGCAGCTGAGTTTCAGTGTTGATTACATCAGTACACACATTTATGTAGTAAAAATAAGAATTTCGTGGCAAAATAAGAAAATCTATTTTTGAAGGATTTTGTCCGTACCATATACTTTATTCTGATTTTACACCTCAAAGTGCATCTGACAATAAATTTTATGAAAAAATTACAAGAGAAAAATTAGTATTAGAAGAAAATATGTTAAGTGATGACTATAAATCAAATGTTGAAATAAATAATGATATATCCTCCCAAGAAGTACAAAAAATTCCAAATGAAGTCTTAAAGAACAATGCTGTCATTGAAATGTTACAAAAGCTATTTTACAATGTGCCATCCATTTGGCTGAGAACCCATATTATACCAATGCTGAGAGGCACTGATAAAGACGCAAGGGTACCGTTGAATTATTGGAGTAGTAGTTTACTCTCATGCTTTTACAAAATGTATAGTTCCATTTAAATCCTCCTTTCTTGAAAGAATGAACTTCTTGTGGATGAGCAAAACGGTTTTCGCAAAAATAGAGCATGTATTGATCATGTTTTTGCTTTATCTTCTATAGTTAGAAAAAGGACAAGATACATTCGCTACTTTTATTGATATGAAAAAAGCATTTGACCGGGTAGATAGAAATATTTTGTTCTTTAAGCTGCTATTACATTTTTCCATTATTGGCCGTATGTACAATGCAATCCAATCTGTATATAGTAATCCAGTAGTTCTTGTTTGTGTGCATGAAACTCGCTCCACAGAATGGTTTCCTGTTAACTATGGAGTAAGACACACTGATGATATTGTTATATTAGCTCAAAATGAAAGTGATTTACAGAAAATGCTGAATTATACCTGTAACTGGTGTTGGAAATGGAGGATGGATAACAATGAAAAAAACTCAGATTGTTCATTTTCAGAATCTGCAGACCTCTGTACTAATCATAGTTTTAAACTTGGCGAATATTTTCTATCAGTTGTACCAAAATACAAATACCTTGGTATGATCTTTGACGAACACATAAAATTTAAATTAGCTACTGATGCACTATCTGTCTCAGCATGTCTGTCGGAGCAGCTGTAGCAAAGTATAAAAGAATGACAGCTGTAGGATATAACACTTATTATATACTGTATGAATTATGTGTCACCCCGATCCTGTGTGGAGTCTGGATTTTTGGTAATCATAGTCAGTGTGATACTATACTATACTAACGAGGAGTCCAAAAGTGTGTGTGTGTGTCTGTGTGTGTGTGTGTGTGTGTGTATACTTCAATTAGCTATTATTTAACAACTGCATGGTTTTAAGAAAATTGAAAATAACACATTTTAACAAAAGTTTTAAAAAATACAATAAGGGTCTACACTTAGACTACTATAAATGGTGATATGGGTTGGGTATATGGTAGAGTTCTTAAAAAATATGTATGTTACTGTTGTGGAATAGACTAATTAAAATGGATGATAATCGTTTAACCAAAAAAATGTTACTCTGGGACATAAGAAAGAAAAACTGGTCGCGAGTTACTCAAAATTCTGAGAGACAAATTTAGAACATATATTTGAGGATAAATTGGAATGCGACATTGACAATGCTAGCACTCTTGCAAACAACTCTATTCAAGTGTGGAAATAGAGATGAAGATGAAACCGCAGCTAAGAACTTATGAGCAATAAACAATTTTTGACTTGACTGACTTTGACTTACAATAGAATATCGCAGATACAGACATTTATAGCAATTATAATATATGTGTTTAGTTCTTACCTTGTTTTTCTTTTACCAGACCATATCTCAGTTGCAGCTCCCTGGGTGGACAGACAAGTGATGCATCAATCATTCCATCACCACAGGCATTATCACAGGGAACTCTGTCTATGTTGACTTCTTTCTGAAGTATCTCTTTTGGGTACATATGTGGAGGATCCATGCCTGAATTCACACAGTGGGGACAAAGCTGGTAGACTTCATAGCATGTCCCAGGCCAATCTTGCTGCAACTTGTTCAGGATGTTTACAAACACTGGTAATAGATGTTGCCATAACTCATGCATATTTTCACCCCGAACAGACAGCATTAATTTTTGTCTTTGAGATGTTATAGGAGATTTTTCAAAAAGAACCTTGATTGAACCTTGTTGTACAAGCGCCCCATTCTCCCATTCATAACTGCGGCTTAAATGACGGTCAAGTTGCTTGTGTAGAAGCACTAAAGAAATTTCAAAAAAGTTTACTGGAATTCTTGGCCAAAAGTCAAATTCAAAGATTAGTTGGTGATGATAATCCCCACACCATCGCTTTGGCACATCATCATGCTTTACATTTCTTAGAAACCATGGAAAAAGAAGTCTAACAGATCCATCCTCTTTGTCAGCAGAACAATTTAATACTTCATAGCATAAATCAAACATCTTCAGTAATTCAATGAGAGTCCAGCAGTAATCTTCAGAAATATTCACTTTCTGCCAAAAACAAAAAAGAAGTTTCTTTTCTAAAATTCCATTATTCGCGAACTCTTGTTTACATTTCTCGAATGTCTGTTTACAAAATTCATCACTGAAGCGATGATGCGATAGTTCTTTATCAATATCATGGGTGAACAAGGCTTTTAGTACCTTGATAAGAAGTTTAATATCATGGAAAATATAATCACAAAGATTAGCATTGGTGTAATACAAAATTTGTCCAGCATCTCGCATGTAAAAAATTTTCATTTCAATTTGTTCTCGACTTGAGCTATCCTCTGATGTTTCTCTATGAATGCTTTCAATTTCATTCCAAGATAAATACACTTTACTGCCTGTTTTGAGATCAGAATGAGAGACCCGGTCGACAAAGTTAAACCAAGATTCAGGGAGAACGATTTCATTTTTCACAGCCATTTTAACTATTTGATCTTCCAGCTCTTTGATACCATCATGGGTTTTGCAACTAGTAATATAAATCTTTTCCATAATTGTCAAACTTACATTTCTGTCTTCTTCCAAATGTGTGATTTTCTCATGTGATACATTATTTAGAAATTGCTGATGTTCCCCAGACTTTTTTAGTTTGGAAAGCTCTGCCTTTATGTTGTTTAGCCTTTTATCAATCTCTTTGAGACGTAATTCTTCCATGTCGGCACATTTTTGTTTGATGTCCTGCGTGATTTTACTTATATCCTCTGCAGACATCAAGTCTGAGTGGGTACCAACAATGGTTACATTTGAATGTGGAACTCGCATTTGTAAATTTCTCAACCAGTTACCAATTAGATGGTCAAATGATTTCTGATTTCCTGCCTCATACTGGTGAAGATTAAACACATGAATGCTAATGCCTTTAGGAGTAAAGAAGAATGTATGAGTAACTTTATAACAACTGTGTCCACCAAAGTCATTGATTAATAGTTGGACATTTGGTCTAGGTCTCCATGTTACCTGTTCTACAACTTTGGTCCGTTCTTCTGACAGAGCTAGAACTGGTTGACCCTGACAAAGTGTTTTAGTAAGGCTAGTTTTACCACCACCAGATTCTCCTGTCAAGTGTACTGTTTGTTGGGATGTTTTAACTGGTGCAGCAGATTTTTTGAGATCTTTTAAGTATTGTAATACAGCAGGCGTTCCTTGTTTACATAACTCAATAGGTGGTTGCACTAGTGGACATGGTTCTTCCCAAGAGTATTCTGGTATAACCTTGATCTCTTGAAGCTGAGGTAAACAACTTATCTCTACAGCCAGATGTGTGACTGGGTTTCCATACAGCTTCAGCTTCTTTAAACATTGTAGTGACTGGATCGAAGTTGGTATCACCATAATGTTATTATTTGATAAATCTAAGTCCTGCAACTGTTTCAGCTGTAGAATACTGGATGAGATTTCCTTCAACTTGTTATCACTCAAGTTTAATGTTTGAAGGTTATTTAGTGCACTAATAACTTCCGGCAATGAAGTCAACTTGTTTATACTCAAATCTAATATCTGAAGATTTTTTAGGCCACTGATACCATCTGGTAATGAGGCTAACTTGTTATTACTCAAATATAATGTCTGGAGGATATGTAGTGCACTGATAACTTCGGGTAATGTAGTCAACTTGTTCCTAGTTAAATATAATGTCTGGAGGTTAGTCAGTGCACTGATACCTTCTGGTAATGATGTCAACATGTTATCTCTCAAATGTAATGTCCGGAGAGTATTTAGTGCACTGATATCTGCAGGTAATGATGATAAGTTGGTGTTCTCCATTGTCAACTCCTGCAGGTTAGTAAGAGAACAGATCTCATCAGCACATTCAGACAGGTCATAAAATGCTATGCCAAGCTCCTGTAGACTGACCAGCTGTTGAATGTTCTGCATGCAGGTCATTGGGAATAATTGTCTAGTGTCACAATTACATCCAATCTCCAGCCTGACTATCCTGTGTAACTTGGTGATTGCATGTGGTATCTGTTCCAGAAAAACATCATAGTTATGTATCATCAGGTATTCCAGATCATCCAGTTCCCACAATGCTTCTGGCAACTGCTTCCAGTCCAACATTCTGATAGTTTTCAAATTCTCAGCAATGTACACAAACTCTCTCAGCCCAGCAGCTTGGATGCCTGGATAGTTCAGCCCTTTGCCATAAGAATCCATACCTTAAAAAATACTATAGCACTGTAGATAGTAACCATTGAAGTCATGAGCTGAAGTACTTGCTTTTTATAACTAATGTACAAGTATTACCAGAAATATTATTAGCGTGCTTGTACATTTGCTCTACATTTTAAAGCCAATTGCCATAATAATCCATATTCCTCAAAAAATACTATAGCAATGTAGAGAGTAACCATTGAAGTCATGAGCTAAAGTACTTGCTTCATATAACTATTTATCAGCGTGCTTGTACATTTGCTCTATATTTTAAAGCCAATTGCAGCTAAAACCAAACTTAAGGTGGCTACATAGTCATGTTTGGGTAACTTATACCTTACGGGTAATTAATTGAAAAGACAGAGTAATACAAGTATACATTTTTGGAAACTAAGATACAAATATAAGAATTATGAAAAATTACTCTACTTGTCTTTGTTATGATTATGTAATAAGCAAAGGAAGTGATTTTGGGATAAAAATCTCTATTATTAAAATACAACCAATAAATATATATTATTATATTATTACAAAGCTGAGACTTTGCTAAAATTAACTTCCAATAGGGATTTCTAATAAATGTATCCGAGTTTTAAAATTTTGAGATACAGTTTTATAGATGATCATTAATTTTGAAGTCAAGTTTAAGCTTTGTATATGTAGGGGTTTGGATGGTTTTTCCGAAGTTTGTGATTTGAAAAAAGTGAGTTTTTACCAAAAATGGACCCCCTTCTGATTTGATCATGTGTCAGATAGTAAAACTAAATGTTCATCATCTTCAGGTTAATACCTTTCCAAAAATGTACACTTTTGCTACTACGTTATCTTAATCTTTCAATTAACTGTTCAAAATTTGACAAATGGTACTGGCCTCCTTAGCCTGTACTTGGGCATACTTTTATATTATGGGTGGACAGATGCTATATCCTTCTGCTCTGTTCAGGGCAAGGGGATAATCTAGGGGATAATCTAGCACACATTGTGATAGGTCAAAGTAACTTTGCCTTCTGTTACAACATCGATCTGGTCGAATTAAGGGCACTTGAACACGAACTCAGCTCATTACAAAACGTAAGAAGAGCTTTGCTTTTGCAGACAACTCATTCACAAAATAGCAACAAGCTGGTAAGGTTTAGGTCCACGAGTTGTGGCCCCACCTAGTGCATGCAAATGGTCTGTTACGGAATACAGTTAGGAATTTAGAAATAATTACATACATGCTTTAAACACTTCAGGTCACAACAGGAAGTTGTGATTTACGAAATTTACTGAATAGAAGAATAAACTACTCGGACTTAACTGAAAGATGAAATTTGATTGTTATTATATTTCATAAATATAACAACCGAAGGGTTGACCTGCCCATCTCATACCCACCCCATAAAATTTCAATTGTCAATCAGCTGATTGGATAGTCCTGGGTATATGTAATTATTTAACACTTTACAATAAGAAGTTGGACTCTATCCGGTAAATGGCACACTTCTTCAGGTCAACCTTTCAGTTGTTATATTTATCAAATAGAATAACAATCAAACTTCAACTTATAGGTAAGTCTTGTGTAATCTTCTAATATACAACATTTAAAAACAACACAGCTAATTTGTGTACTTTTACATCACTGATACTACATACCTTCACATACAGTGTGGCCCGGCCCAGGGTTAACCTCTACATCACCCGCTAACAACAGTAACAGCACCATTACCAGACCATTACTTTCGTCACCACACTGGACAAAACTAAAACAGCAATTATGTGCAAGCTGTACGTGCAGTTGTGGCGGTATTGTAATCTGCGATATGGTATTAACAAATATGTCATTATTGTATTTCTGCATACCAAAAAGTAATTGAGATAAAGTTGGGTGTTTTTTAAACATTATTTAATTAACTAGCCAGTATGATTTCAGCTTTGAACACCTAGCTATCAGCAAAGAATCTAAAACAGGGGCAGAAATCTTCAAATAGGAAGTACCTTCCATTTCTCACCTCTTAACTTCAGGTAATGAACACTTAAAAACTTCTGTGTTTACAAGTAGTACTCTTCTTGGCTGAATGAATGATGCATACATTTCATTGTGAACTACAAAAGTTTGAAGCTTGACAACACTATAAAGTATACAACTTGAGAAAAACAACATTTTACGCAAAATTAACTCACAACAACAATAAACAATAAAATTTATTTTTGCATTAGAAGAATCAGGAACACTTTAATTCAGAATGTCGCTATAGCAGTGTATGTATACAGTTAATTCACAAAGAAACATTTACTACCTACCTGTCATCATTGGAGAATAAATACGTAGAAAAATCTCAGTATATGTCAGTAATAGCAAAAGTAATACGAGTTGAACACAAAGTATAGTTGTGCCAGGAAGAAATCTGGAAATACAATACAACCAGTAAAATACCTTTTTTAAATAAGTGACTATTTTAATTTAAGAACTTAAGATAAAAAAAACACTGTTATTTGACTATAAGTTTCTTTATTAATTTCAAAATCAAAATGAAGAGATAGACATGTAAAAGTATACAGAATACAAACTTAAGGCGAAAGATTGAAAATAATTCTCATGATCTGAAACGTCCATTTTGGGAAAAAATTGTGTTTTTCGAATTTTAATTTCCAAAAAAAATCTAGGTCAGAAACCCTTGCACCATGTCTGATTTTCTTGTTCCCCCTTAATGATTAAATGATCCTTGGTTATAACAAAAGATACAGTTTCCGAATTTAAAAATTTCTATGATAAGAACAGAATGTTTCTAAATAAATGTTGTAACTTACGACGGCAAAAATTTAAAAATGAACAGTTGAATTAGGCACATCCTGAGTGTCAAAGCCAATAATTATAAATCTTCACTTACATTGTTTAAAACTTTCATATTTTATAGTTTCCTATCTCCCAATTCAAATTTTACATCGTTTATAGACTCTGAAACAACTCAATCAGGTCTTTGATTGTCCACTGGATAAGCTTCCAGAACCAGAAGCAAGTGACAGCCAATGAGAACTCGTGAGAACCAAATTTTTATATGAAGGAGATCAGTTACTATGAAGCAGTGCCCGATGAAGGACACCTGGCAAACGATTCTGGTTTAGAAGCTAAGTATTTCATTGGTTGCTGAAAATTATGCATTGTGAACGCCTACTTTTAGTTGGGCAGTATTTTTAAATTGATTGACGGGCAGAAAAAGGGTGCAGTTGTGTCAGAGTCTGTACAAGGAGGTACCATATCATACAAAATTTGAGAGGTGAGAAATCATAAAATATGAAATATTAAACTAAATAGCGATGATTTGCAGGCCTTGAAATGCAGGGTATCTAGGCGTGAAGTTTAGTTTCACCATATCATGGACTAAAATATAACTACTGTAAATAATTAAGAATGTGAGCCATGACGAGACTAAATTCTGTGTCATGAATTTTCAAAATAAACTCCCACATTTGGCACTAGGATTCAATAAGTTGGAATCCCTATAGTGGTTGCAACAATTTTCCAATTCATAGAATTCTTTGCGCGATTCAGTGTCAACAATGCTTTAAGGATAGTGGATATTGGAAGTATTGTTTCGAAATGTTAGATAATTTCTGGGTTTGATTTTACCAGAAACAACTACACATCACATCAGATAAGGGTGTCAATTGGTGCCAAACTTCCGAGAGACAACGGAGAGCAGCTAATTGTATGCTGCTGTGTGATGATGGAAACCAGTGCAGCAAAGTAATGTGACTAGCCAAAATAATATACTGCAGTCACGTTTTTTTATATGTACCGTCAGCTCCCATGCAATCCGCTCGTTTTAATAATATGCGGCCGTCATGGTATGTAGAATTTAGGAACCAATGCGAAAGAATATGACACTTTGTGTTGGAAGCCACACACTTGATGTTGCTATGCGACACCACATTTTTCTAGTTTTATGCATAAAATTGGATTTATTTCACTGAGGAATTAATTAATAAGCTAAAAAATAATTCTTCCTAAAACTGCTACAAACTTGGAAAATGTAAATGACATTTTATCATCAAATAAATAAAATGATTTTTGCAAGCAAATATTTTTTAATGCATTGAATTGAATGCATTAAGCCAACCCTCCAAACCCACATTTTCTCATGATAATTCCTATGGTAGACGTGGTTTGAAACTTTAATTTAAAAGAGTCTTTATTTTATGTAACTACATTTCATGGTTCCTAGTATTTTACTGTTATTGTTCTATCTAGAATTAATTTATTGCATCAATAACCAATTAACCAGAACAGTTTCCGTCATCAAAATAAGAACCTGTTGTGTGCGGTAGGCACATTTTTCCTAATTTTATTTCCATTCAATACAAATTTAGCCAAAAAATTAGTATTCCTTTTTCACAGTTTAAGTTTCACAGGTGGTTGTAGTAACGAAGAAAAAAATACATACAATTACCATAGCACTATTATATATATATATTCTTAAAAAAAAATAGCCTACCTAAAAATTAACTTGCTGAAATATTTCGTACCAGTACTTGAAAATTGTTTCTTTCCTTGAGCAGAACACAACACAGATGTATTAATGTTGTTTTCACCATGGTAACAACCTTCTTTCATTGCACCATTGACAACATTTCTCTTTAATATGTGTTTGTGCCTTTTCTTTCTGGATAATTTCTTCCTAGGAGAGCAGCTAGTTGATATAGAACAGGAACCACAAACATGCTTTGATAAACATGTTTCTCTTTCATGTGACGTAACAATGCTGGATGCTGTAGTTTGTCGATAGTATGCACGTCCACATGAATCTCTGCACAACTCATTATTTTGTTTTACATATGTTTTGAGAGTTTCTTCCTTTACATGGGAACAAGCATCTTTTTTACTAACTTCAATCTCATGACACATCACATGATCATTACGACCGCTTTCAGTCACACGATCATTGCAATCTCCTTCCGTCACATTTTGAAAAGTCACGTGATCACTAACAAGGTTTTCTGAAGATATTTCCCGAGGTTTAAACAGGATCTGAACATTGTCACCATCAGTGTATAGTTTGTTCGCATGTTTGAACTTAGTACACAGATTCTTTTGCAAATGTTTAACTTGCCATTCTAACCAACGTACCATAAAGTTATGTTTGTCAAAGCATGGACCACGTCCGATAAGAATCTTTATCTGAATTGGCACAAATCTTCCAGTAACAGATCGTTGTTGGATGGCACAGATTGGCATGATTATGAAGTAGATGTGTGACAGAACCTGAAACACATTCATCAAGTAAAATTTTCAAAATGAATGTTAATCATTTGAGCTAATCTCGATGCTGTGAAATAGTATCGCATAATTCAGCTTCAATAAAACTGAATATTATTTCGAACAACATATACAGTATAGCTTCAATCTTAAGAGCTTCATCAGTCCTTTCTGAAATGTCAATAAAATTCAAAACTTCTGTAACTATTGCTCAAAGCACATTCATTGACCAGTTCACTAGCCTGGTTTAGCATATTTTAATTTAATTTAATCTGCAACTGTTCATTTCTACCATAAGTTATGTTAGTGGCAACTGTGTATGCTATTAAGACTCTCTTATGACAGCTCAGTGGTTCAGTACCACCTTAGAATAAACATGTCTACCATACTTTGCCAAGATACCCTTGGGGGCTACCTCACAACATTTTTGGTAGTGGTGTGTGGCCTGGTCCTCTCAACTATTTTTCCTGCCAATACACTGGCTTGCTTAAATTTTGTTTGGTTGCTTAAATTTTGTTTGGCTGCCAAAAAACTAAATTGCTAATTTGTGTGATTGGTAAAAACTGCTTGCTAAGAATAAAAAACCTAGCTATTTGCTGGTGGAATAGAAGTAAAAAAACTGGGTCCACTCTGCTAATTTGTTAAAAAAAAAGAATCCTCTCTGCTAATTTGGTCCAAAAAAATCCTCCGACGCTCCACATTCCTATATAACTGGAAGCCTGACTATCCAGCACCCAGGCAAGATATACCCCCATGCAGGTGGGTTCAAAGAATTATTGCTTAGGAAACCAATTTTCAATTCTTATTTATTGAAACTCCATTCATTTCCTACAGTAGGGTAAAAAGAGAATTAACAGGAAAATTTTTGAAACAGTCCCACTGGTAGGTAACACGTGACCAGTGAAATGCATAACCAGAACTTTTGGGGCAGCCATTTTGTTTCGCTTCGATACAAAAAACTGGTCGTATCTCCAAATATATGGATAAACTGGGAACTATTTTGGAGAGGAAACATAGCTATATAACAACGCAGTCCTTCAAAACGCATTCTTGTACTTATCAAATAATATGTCTCCTTTGAGAAATCAGCGATTTTCTGTGGAATG
>JAOXYB010018605.1:0-18204 GCA_028565635.1 Phoronis ovalis | reverse complement strand
CAAAGATGGCTTTACAACTACAGAAACTACATCATATGATGGGCATCTGTCTGCACCCGCAGACCTCTTGTTATATGTATTGAGTTTATGATCTTTGGCATTTTAGACATCTGGGCTCCCAGCTGGCTGAAATGGAGAAACTTATTGATAAAATGATGCAGGCTGATTTTATTCGATATGTGCAAAGTGACTTGAATCGCCAAATCTCTGACAAGGAACTTATTATGGACCAGGTATGTATCAATGAATATTTTGTAATAGCTATTATCCAATCAGTGCGGAGTGCGAATAATGTTTATTGTCGCAAAGATACATATATTCTCCTATGAATATTACAATAATTCATTTGCGCATATCACTCAAAGTTTGAGAACGAGCATTTCAAACAATTGTTTATTAAATTATTTATATCAAAATAAATAGTTATATAGAGGCAGCTTTAATTTTTATAGGAAAAATTAGCAGCTATTGTAATTGGATTGACTAGACAACACAAGTTTCAGTTCATAGATATGTATCGTGAAGAGGCTTGCACTGCTTTGAAAGCAACAATTAAACAGGTGAGATAGCAATAATGAATCCTTGTTGATGATTTTAATCTTTATTTTAAAATGGCAGGGCTTCTTTTGTTTAAAGTAAAATTAGCAGATGTACTCTCATAAAGTACAAAACAACTAAAACATGTTTTTGGTACATAACTAAGCTTGGGCACATTTAATCTAAGGAGTATAAAGCAAATACACATATGCATTCTGAAATGCTAATAAGGTCATTCTCATAGAATCTCAAAAAAGTAAATTTTTGCTTTCAGTCTGTGATAAATTCTGTATGTGCAATTGATATGGACTCTGATGCTGATGTAACTAGCCTTGCGGATCAAATGAGGTTACTTGACTATGATTCGTGGATGGGGCTGTTCACATCTGTATTTAAGAATATACTAGTTATACTCAATAGAACAAAGGTATACTCATCTCAATGATGTACTGTAATACTGTGTTTCTCATTGGACTTAATAAACCTAATGTGTTTTCTGAAATTATTGTTTGTGCAGACAAGCTAGTGCATAAGAGTGAAATAATCCATTTCTTCGAAATTCTAAATAGAAGGTGCTTCGAAAAGTTTTTGAGAGCTAGAGAAGATGTTCAGTAATAAATATATTTCACTTTAGAACTTAAAGACGTGCCAAATGTAGTTTAGGAAATGTTTCTTCTACGCTTGTAATCTAGTGGGATTATGATCCCCTACATCACAATGCCATTAACCTACAGTATTATACTAGGTATTGTAGATAATTAAGTTACTATTCCATGTTGTGCTCTTTATTCCCAGGCTGGTTGTGATGTAATGTTAGAAGTTTTAAATATTGCGGCAGGAAAGAATGCAGGACCTTCATATGTAGATGATGATAACGAAAGCATTAGTTCTCGTGGGACATCTCATTTATCTGTTTCCATGTAAGTTTTTGTGTTGTACACACCATCTTATTTTCTGGATGGCAAAATACCTAACACGAACATGGGAATTATAGCTTTTTACCTATAGTGCATAGGTAAACCTTCAAGTTTAGTAGATGTGGACAAAAGCTTTGAATGCGAAATGGACTTCATGCACTATTGTTGTCTAACTGAGATTTTTCCATGTGTGGATTTTGCTGAAACTGCAAGAATCATTGTGGAGAAATTTACCATGTGTTAGTTAGTAATAGATAATTTATACTCATACAGTGATAAATATCTATTAAAGTGTAATGTTAAAATTTTGAAAAAGACAATAAGAGCACTGCTTCATTGTAAAAACATTGTAAGTAAATCGCTTATCTTTATGGACTATATTTTAGGGAAGCGGATGCAGATGCTCTTATCACACTAGCTGATAATCAAAAGTTGGCATCTAATCTCAGAGAAGTTATGTGTCTTGTTTGTGACCATGCACATGACAGATGTGTGAAGGTGCTAACTGCCAGATCAAAGGTAGATTTATATTCTGTTTTGTATGAATTCTGTAATATGCTTTGTATTGTTTCGGTTCTTGCTTAACCTCCTGAATTTTATTTTCTTACTATACATACTAATTATCAACAGGTTGCATTTGTTTAATAATTAATTGTTCCTCTTGCTTATTACCACAAACGTTTCTTATTGAGTAATTAATTTACAAGATGGTCGTGGTAGCAAATTTAAATAATTTAAAAAAATCAAACTGTTGTGCAACACTTGAAGAAGACCAAGAAAATTTGAAATTTAACATTTGGGACTATTGTAAATATAGTTGATGCTGTTTACATTTTTCTAACTTATTCACAGGATGGTTTTTTGGAACGGTTGAGTCCATTAGAATTTGTATCACTATCGAGAGCTGTAGAACAGTTTGTTAGTAACTGTGAAAGCATTTGTGGTCGAAAGAGTTCATCTCTTCGGGGAAGTCTCCAGAGTCAGGCAAACAGATTTGTAAATAGATTTCATGATGAACGGAAGACAAGACTTAGGTATTGTGTTCAAGATTTAATTAAACTTGTAGTGGATAGTCAGTTGTTGTTTTTAAACAGTAGAGAGATTCAACACCAACCGCAACAACAAGACGGGGGCCTTTTTTTGTGAACGTCTTCTCCACATCACTATTTTGTGTATCACTCCTGTTCTCATCTTGTTTTCAACAAGACAAGTGAATATTTTGTTGTGTATCCATCCAAGAGTAATTTTCATGTATATATTTTACTATTCTACCTAATTAGCTATGTTTATTATAATTTTAAGCATCTTTATGTCATTGGTAGCAAATATTGTGCACAGTTTTTGGTTGAATTGTACATTAAAGTGAAGCAAAGAAATCAAAATTGGCAGGATTCTCGGGAGGTTTCTATTTGTTCAGAAATAAATAGGTCAGTCTGTCACCAACAACCCATTATATTATATTGCAGAATCCGCTGATCCACTCTGATAAAAGCAATTATAAAATAATAGTAAAAAGCTCACTATTATAATACATGCTGAATCCAATTTATTGCGAAAAACCTAAAAAGAATGGAAAGTATAGATTACGTACCTGTCATATACTCATGGTGGATGCTTAATCTCTGTAGTAAGATGTAAGATATGATATCATTGAAGTACATAATAAGAATCTCACTCACCTTAAACTTGTGTGAAACATTACACAAGAATATATTTCAGATAACATTATTGTTTTCTTTAAAAAAGTGACAGCTTTATATAGTGATAAATTACTTTATTTTCTTCCAGTCTTATCCTTGACAACGAACGGTGGAAACAGGCCGATGTACCTACTGAATTTCAAGACTTAGTGGATTATATAAAACAAACAGGACAATTGGCTATTCCAAATACTCCACTGGAGTCAGGTTAGTTTAGTACATTTTACATTATTAGATACATGTTTGCATAATTCCTAGTTAAAATGATTTGGCAATTATTAAATTTATTTGAATATACAAAACAATACATTGGAAAAATTGTTTCCAAGAAACTCAGGTACATTAACAAAATTGTATCAAAAATTCCCAAAATTTGTTTAGAGGGGATAATATTGTCAGTGAAAGTTGAATTTAGTTGATTAACACTTTATATTTTTTTGTGATGTTTGAACACTTACGTTTCTAGCAATTGCATTTATACCTGTGCACTATACACTAACAATGATTTTGAGCTTAAATGGCATTAGTTTGTACTAGTCATCGTGTGTATTCTCTGCAGATATTCACAGAAAATCTACAGATTTTGTAGTAATAGAAGGTCAGAAATACTGCGTTGCTGGGTAAGTAAGTCTATAATAAATAATCTGCTCTAAAAACAATTTTTGTGTTGTGCTGATTTAGCCTGTTGAAGCATGCATTGTATGTCAGTTAACCTAGATTGAATTTATTTTCAACTATAAAGAATGCTTATATTGTATATATCTTCAAATTTTCCACTTGAAATGAAAAACAATAGAAGAATGCCATGCATTTTCCGCAAATTTAACAGAAACATTGTTTTATTTTGTAGAATATCTTTGGTGTTACTTAAAATGGTTGTGGAATATTGCCAGTGTGTCGATGACATTCCATCCACTACAGCCGATATGCTCACGAGACTGATAGAATTACTTAAAATCTTCAATTCAAGGACTTGTCAGCTTGTTCTTGGTGCAGGGGCAGTGCAATTAGTTGGATTAAAAACAATCTCTACAAAAAATTTAGGTACTAAACAGAATTAACTATACTTTTGTTATTTGGTTATCAGTGAATCTTTCTGGTATTGAAATATCTTCAATTGTTTTGTGGTTTCTCAGTGCTAGTGCTTCAGAATTTAGGTTGGGCTCTTGTTACTTGCCCTGTAGCATGTCCTTTCCTTTGGATTTCAATTCAATTACTTATATCTTGGGTTTTTAAACTAGGTTTCTGTAGTGTGTTAATGTTATTTCATAAACCAATTTATATTCATTTGCAGCTTTGGCATCACAGTGTCTTTGTCTCATTGTCCATTACATTCCTACTGTCAGAGAACATTTTGCACAAAGGTTACCAGAGAAGAATTATAGTATGCTCAAACATTTTGATCAAATACTAAAGGTATGTGCTGTTCTGAGTAATCAAAATATATGTATTCAGTAATGTTGCTAAGGTTATATTCAAAGAACTTTTGATACTGTCAGTGAGTCTGTGATAGATTCAAAAGCTGTCTGGATTAGCTTTAATTTATAACTCGGTGACTAATATTTACTTTATTGGTTAAGTATCATGCTGGAGGTTTCATGGACATATATGTCTACGCTCTACAGAAAAGTATCTGGTCTTGACCTTAATCTAATCCCTTAGTAGTAATTAAGTTGACAGTTTATGGTTTGAAAACCTTCTTTCAGGAAAATGTAGATTTGTACTTAATTAATTCATGTAATAAAGTGATGTAAATGTGTGCCTAACTGTTAATTTGAGTCATTATATCGTTCTTTTTTACAGGACTATAAAGATCATATTAGTGAAATTTCTAATAAATTAATTCATATAATGGCTGTCATGATACAAGAACTGTTGAATATGTGGGAAGTTAAGGCACCTATGCCATCTCCTTCCTTTAGAAATATCTGTAAACAAATTGGAAAATTTCATGAAGCTGTCAAAGACTTGTTACCTCCTGATGAGCTAAAGGTAAGCATACACTACTTACCATCACCATTAAACTTCTATTAATTAGATTTATCAATCTGTTTGTTAGATTAGGTAAAGTAGGTAAAGTTTTCGTAAGCTGTTAGTGAGTAAGAGCTTTCATTCGACTGTATCGCAGAGTTTCTGTCAGTATTGTTAACCACATGACTTTAGGAGACTACTGTACATGATTGGTAGATTCAAGACTATTAGTTTGTGACCAGAAGGCTGTCATTGATCATATAACCACTAGTCATGTGACTTCAGAATGCTGTCATACATGGATGGTAGATTGTTCTTATTACCGCTTAAGTCTTGTAGCTTCAAAAGGCTCGTCATATGTGAGCAGTAGTTTAGACTAAAATTTGTTCGAACTTATTTAAAACTGAGTAGAATTTGTAAACACTGACTTAAATTGCGGTTCTTCAAATAATAATTATTTACCTATATGAGTGTGGTCAGCCACTGAATATTTCTGATTAATTTCAGGTAATGCAGTAAGTCAGCTTCTCAAACTTTATTATTTAATTTATGAATGTCTTTAAACATATTATACATTAGTGATAAAATCATTCTAGATCAAACTAAAATAAATAAGATGATGAACAGTTTCCATTAATGAATGTTTTTTTTTAGAACTTATTCAACACAATTAACATCTCTTTCAAGACTAATCTCAGAAAACAGCTGACAAAATTTAATGTAACAAATGATGGCGGACCACAGCATGGGTAAGTATGATGTTTCTTTTTTACATAATTTTGAAGATTTCTTTTCAGGGAAGAATTGGGCTCTGTTCCTTGACCTGTTTTAAAAATAGTCTTAATGAAATGGCAATTTCATATCAGTGTCATTGCGTATGAAGTAAATGTAATGGACTAATAGATGTGTAAATTTTCTATATTTTTGGAAGAAACATTACTTGCTTTTTTGGATAATGACACAGTATAGTGTAGTATCGAGGCATTTGATTTACATCTCACTTAATGAGATAGAAAAGTTGATGCCATTGAAAGCTGTCTCAAGATAGCTTTTGTATCTAAAAACGTTATTTCTGTTTAAAATTTTAGAAAATGATGTTAGAATATTTTAATCTGTATTTTTTTGTTTTATTTCAGACTTGTAACTGCGGATTTAGCATTCTATGTGGGCAGTGTGAGATCTCTAACAGGATTGAAGAGCCTAAGCTTACAAATAGAAGATGTATGGAAGAGGTGATAATTACTGAAACCAAGACCAGTGTATATAGAAGTGGAGTATGGATAACTTAGTGTCGCTTGATAAAAAATGTGCAAGAATTCTCAAGGAGCCTAAGGTTTTAGTATTGAAACTTGTTTGTACACATTTTTGTTAGAGCAAGCTGTATAGCATCATGTCTACAATTCCTTCATGTTAAAAACCGTACCTGACATTTCAACGTACTGTTGTAATCAGTATACATAAAATTCTAAATGAGTTTTTCTCGTCTAAATGTAAAGCGCTGAAAACCCTCATAATTTTCACAATTACAACAATTCGTTATTTTTCATTGCTGAACATGGCTACCACTTCATGGCACATAAACGTTGCTGTATTGTGTTGTATGTCTGCATATTTGCTGAGAATCTTATTTCTAATAACATCACTCTATTCAACCAAGCCCATAACAATGACAATGCATCCGGTTTTCCTTGATACAAATTTGCTATTCAATGCAGGATTTAAAGTTGTTGTAGTCTGCTTCATTTATCAAAAACAAACTGAGAAAAAAATTAAGTTTTAGAATATAGACATTATATAGATAATGTCTATGAAATGATCCGATAATTTTTTTAAGATTAAAATCTTTGGTATGTTAAATTTTGCAATATTTCAAAAACTCTTACTATTCAGAAATTTTCTGCACTTGATAGTGCCTCTTTTTGATAGTCTCTTTGTATTTTACACTGATGTGCCATTGATGTTACTGGCATTGGTGATTTATGATTCAGTGGACCAGATGATTTGCATTTAGATGCTGGGTGTGGGCCTTAAAACTTTGAACACTGATGTTTATAGATAGTTTCTTCCTTGGTTACAATCACCATATTGTAACCTGGGACTATTATATTAGTGTACTGTAACGAAAACAGTGTCCAATAGGAATTTTGGGTTTCTTATTTTGTGGTTGATGTTGTGTAACCCCAGATAATTTGAGAAAGGCGTTACTGTGAGTAAAAAGTGCACCATGCACTAAATCCCAAGGAAAATCTGTTATTTTAGTCTACAAAAGTCTTCATCAGTTATTTGTTTTACTGTACTTAAATAAATCTGGTTGTGAATGAAGGTCTTTCTCCACATACACAACCATGGAAATATAAAAGGCATATGTCCATTGTTTGATGGAAAGCAAGGAATGCATTTTTGATGGTTAGAATGTAACAGCACGATTCTCAATGGGGGCTCACACAGTATACATGTAAGGCTATTATTAGCTGCAATATATATTTTGTGGAGAACTCACTTCCGCTATGTTAAATTCAGTACATCTATAGTTTAACTATTAACATATTTATGAAAATGGATTAAATACATGATTGCAGTCAATTTCATGTACTTACCCTTCAAATTTTGCAGAAGCAATAGTTAAGCAGTGTAAACTAATAAGAATAAGTCATCTTTATCATTTTTATCTTCACTTGTGTATTTGCTTCAAGTTTCTCCCACTAGCACCACTTAAAATCATTTTCTGTAAAAGCACTATCTCCAAGGAAATTGCTATATGGATAAGCATAATTTTGCAAACATTCTTGGTTATTTAATGTGCAGTATGATAAGTCTTGAGAATTTGTTTGTTCAACTTGTATCAGACTTGGATTTTCTGACCTCATCTTCAGCCTCGGTAATAAAGGTGCACATATCTAGACAATCTGATATATCTCCTGGGACGTCATAACTTCTAGAATTTTAAGGTTCCGATCAGATCGCTATGCCCTAGGGTGTACAAATCTGGAAGCATTAACTGTCTTAATCCTGTATACACCAAAACATCAAAGCACATATAAAGTCTGAATTAATTATTTATTACACTCCTGTGCTGGTACGGTTTTTCTTTATAGTGTGTGTTGTAGTTCTGCAATAAATCTTGCTTTCCTTCATGCTGTTTGTTTCACCTCCAACAAGTTCAGCACCAGAAGATGCAGACGTCGTCATCACATTTAATATATACCAATCAGAAAATGTATTCTTTGTTTTCCCAAAATTTTATTGTCCTCTCAATCTCTAGCATCTGCTGCAAATTGTCACACTGCTTTTATCCCCAGGAAAAGCTCATTTAGAACTTCAGTATCCTTTTTTGTTATCAGTAGGTCATTTTAGTACCTATTGCACCAAGTCACAGGCTATGGCCCAGTATTATTTACACACACAAGTGATATTTCTTTTTTGTAAATGTCTAAATATTTACCTGCCTGTGACTGTGTGTCATTTTGTATGGACGATGTAATACGTTTTTAACAAGTCCAAAAGCTGTTAGTACTGAAATTTTATTACAGCTACAAACAGTGTTGTGAAATTCATTAACTAGTTGTGGTTCAAAATTGTACAACCAGGTTAGATGGGGAAATTACATATAAATTAATATGCTAAATTTCATGTAATGTTCTTGGCTCAACCGATGGAATTTGAAATTTATCATGCTATTTAAAGTAATCAATGTATCCAACCTGCTAAAGGGTGTTGTTTTGAAACCTCAAATAACACAAGCTCGCTGTGTAAAACTGTGCATAAACATCTCAGGCATGTGCACTGTCATTAAGAAGTGGAAGCCTAATATTTGTTGGCGCCATGGGAAGCTGGAGTTTGATTTATAGTACATATTTTGTTCAGTCGATTGGTGACATTTGAGATGTAACTTTTAAATTGTGTTCAAAACACTAAGTGCAATATTTGGTTATGCTTCATGTGCCATTGTAAACTATGTGCAAGTTGTAGTTTATTGTAAATACATGTAATTGTAATGATATTAAGTTATAAATGAACAAAATATTAAAATGCAATCAAACTATATTTTTTTAATTTTAAGTTTCTACCATTCTGAGCAGTCCAAAATCAAGCACTTGATTAATTTAAGGAAAATCAGCATCAGTATATTTGAATAAAAAAAAAACAAGATTGATGATATCAGAAATGTGTAACAATAACAAAAAGATAGTAATTTTGCCTGTCTGTGCTAAAGTGTTATGGTCTCATCATTTGGTGCTGTACATTTTTTTCCAAGGTCTGTTACTGACATTACATAAACCATAATGAAGCCATGTTGGCAGAAAATTATATATTTAGATTAATTTACATAGTTCATTGCATGCCTATACTCCAACCAGTGCACGTAAACTTAAATGCTAAATTCATCATTTACCACACGTCAGTAAATGAATGTTGATTGCCAGATGGCCGGACCAACATATAACCACCTCCAAAGAGCTATATTTTTTTACTTACGGTTAACATTTAATTATATTTACTGTATGATTGTGCCAACTAAACATGGTAAATATTCAAAAAAACATTATGATTTCTTGATACCAATTGTGGCTAACACTCCTCTAACAATCAATAAGTACATTGTTTCCTGAATAGGATTTTACATAATTTATACAAGACATGGCATACACTCGTGTAGTTATAGCACATCCACCATGTTTAAAAGTTCTGTCATGATAATACATGTATATATAATACATAATTCTATTATTTTAAAATTAAAAATATGTGCATAGTACATTAGAACATTTGGGTTTAACAAAGGTGTTCTTAACTTGTACATAAAAGGCTGCCCCATGTCCATGCAAGGATGAATTCCTAAAAAATTGAGAAGACTAATAATAAAGTTAATGGATTAACTTGAACACTCTAGAAGCGAAAAAAAAAATGCTGTAGATGCACACTACACTCAAATACCACTTCCAAACTTCTGACTACACCACTTGGAGCTGTGGTGGTGTAGTGGCCAGCACATTCGCCTTTCATGCAAAAAGGTAGTGGGCTCAAGAAACTTGGTGAATCACCATACACACAGCAACAAATAGCCAGTTAGCTAAAAAAATATGCCGAGTGCCGGGAAAACTGGTTAGACAGTATGTGATACTACAAATGTCACAAACTCAATCATGTAATAGAGAAATGTGATACAAAGTAAGAAAGCAAAGCACATATAATGCTGGGACAAATGATTCAGTGGTCTAAAATACGTAAATTTCCAGAGACAATTTTATTTTCCAATAAAGCTCCTGATGGTATATCGATTCTATCACCATGGTTTGCAATGATAATCACTGTACCCTACAAAAAGACAAAAAGCATTAATTATGTCATTTGTTTGTTGATGCTTCTAAATTTACTTAAGTAAATTGCTGTCCACAATTTCCAACTTTTTATTATACTACTATTATTGTACACCATATGAATACTGCTTGCCAATTTTAACATCATGCTGCCAGTTACTTGGTCTAGACAGTCAGGAATAAATTTATGGTTGAATATACACAGTTAATAGCTTACATCCAACATTCATTTTTACCTTGTTTGTCGAACATCTTTGTGATGTAGGGAAATTAAAACATTTTAAAAATTACATTTCAGCATTTTATTCATTGAATGAAATGATATTTTTTATATTTAATAATCACTAAAACTACCTTAAGAGACACATCTTTGCCAAATGTGACATCACCAGACACAGTCAGATGATCCAACTCTATGATATCAGGTATACTAGCAAATCTTTTCAGGAAATCTTTTACCTAAAAGCAGAATGTAATCTTACAAAATTTACAATTATGGAAGATATTGTAATTATGTACCTAGAGTCATCAACTGATTTCATGTTTATTAAGAGTTTACTATTAATGATTTGGGAGTTTTAATTCGAATGAACCTTATGTTGTGTGAAATGATGCTGTTTAAAAGCATTTTCATAAAATATGTTAACCAATTGATTCTAATATTTATACATTGGTTAATATTTTATTAAGTTGATAAACAACCAACATAACATGTGATTACTGTATCCCGTGGAAACAAGAACAGGCTTTATTTCCCAAACTACTATGACACATGTAATGAAATTTCTAAAAGGAACAAGCCTGCCTACTAAATTAAACAAAATTTCATTTGGAGATGTTTTTGCATCAAAGTGCGAGAAAAATTACTGCCCTAAATATTTAAGGGATCAAGTGATCATTTGTTTCCAGAGTGTGGTGAAACACCTTAGTTAGATTAAATCTAACACTGATTACTTTTTACAAAAATATCATTATAACACTCATTGCAACATTTTTTAGATTCATTTAATTAGTACTTTTAGTATAACTGCATATTTCACAACAAATAGTTGTCAAGAATAATTGGAATTTATGCTTCCAGTCTTACCTTGTCAAACTCTTTACCTAACTTGCATAATGGTACAGTAGGGAAAGATCTCATGGGACTCATGTTCAGGGAACCTTTATTCATGGAATACAAATTACTCATAACTATGAGCAAATCTGATGATTTCTTTACTGGTAAAAATCTTCTTCTTGGTACATTGATACCTTAAATTGAAAACAAAGCAATCAGTAAGAAAAGTAATGTCAAATTACTAGATTTAAATCTAGTACTTTATTAAGCAAATGGGTTCCTCGTATTTTAGAAACATGACCATATGCAGGAACAGCAAAAAATTCAGTACCACCAGCAAATGTTATAGTAATTATAACAACTATCTGTGTTCCAGTGAACAGTGACAATCAAATAGAAGTTATTATACACATGTCAATTTCAATAAGTTTAATATACAATTTTACCTGTAGCTCCGTTGAAACTCTGAATTGCAGCACCAACAGCAGTTTCCAGCTGAATAACATTTGTACCATTATCCAGCGTCTGAAAAAGTACAATTTGCTGTATAATGAGAATTACTCCTAAAATGAGAATAGTCCAGCAGTTTGAAACTAGGATTACCAGTAACATAATAAAGTGGTAGCTCAAATCAACAATTGCTCAAGGAGTAAAATATCAAATAATTTAATTTGTTTCCAAAGGAACACCATTACTTATTGCGCACAATGTAACCATATTTCTCAATGCTGTAAATCTTATCATCATTGCTGTAAATATGATCATGTGACATGTTTCACTTCAAATTTTTGTTTAAAGAAGACTATAGTAAGATACCTCAGCTTAAACAAGTGCGAAGTTTTATTATTAAGCTTGGCCATGTACAGTACCTTTGGATTGACAATAATTTCCATGTTTAAGCTATCATCTTCAATTACTCTTTCTATTGCACGCAACTTCACCCATATATTATTTGTGTTAAATATCCTGCAAAGTAAATAATAGCACATTTCTATGGCCACAAAATTGGCTGTTCCTAAGAAATGAGAAAACAGTTAACCCACAGTTCATGTCTCATACAATTAAAATTTCAATAACTATATAATATGAAGTCTCAAGTAATGATTTACTATTAAAATTAGCTTAAACATAACTTACTTAAACTTAGAAACACTCTTGAATTCCTCAATGTTATCTTTTGGAACTTGGGCCATTTCTAAAAGTCTCAATTTTTTTTCATAAGACACCAGTGTTCCACCCTACAAAATAACAAAAATATTTTAATGGAGTCCTAATACACTATCAAACAGTATCTAATTTATCTATACACTCCTTTTATTTACTAAGACAACTAATTAAAATCTAATTGTTTATAGTTACTGGAAATTCAGATCGAATAAAGTTTTATAATGTCTCATATTGTATGCTGATCAAGGCACTGACCATTAGACTTGATCTTTTAAAATTAATCAGTAAGTATAAGGCTTATAAGATTTCCTTAATATCCACCTTAATATAGAAAATTAAGTTTAGAAAATGTGCATTCAGTTTCAAATGTACATAAGGGTATTTAGGCTCACGAGGAATTTCTTCTGGTAACCCAAAAACAGTTCCTCAAATGGCTGATATTACCCAGGTTCACTACTTACTTTAACATCAGCCCTGGTCTTATCTGTTACTTCCATAACAAATTCGTGTTTTTTCCCTGATTCTTCATTCATCAAATAGTTTAAAATATCTAGAACTTTGGTTAAGAAAAAAATGCTCTACACTTATACACCTATTTAGACTATTTAGAATGGGTCTAGCTTTTCCTCAACTTTTAGTAGTGATTTCCAATGTGGTATACTTGAAACACGGAAATAACATAAAAGTAATCTTCAAGGCATATTTACCAAGTAACTTATAGCAACTGGATGGATTTCAAAGAAACTTTTGTTAACCAACATTATACACTAGATGATATTCTGTAGAAGACTTCACCAGTGAAAAGAGTTCATTGGTGAACAGTGAAAAGGATACTTAAATCAACCGTTGCACCAAGGTTATCTATATTTGACATAAACACATATTCTTTTCCCTCTTTAATAAATTCTTCCAATAATCCAGAATTATATAAACTTGAATACGCATCCCCATGTCCAGGAGGGTACCAACTACAAAAATACAATCAAGGATCTACCAATACAGTTCATGACAACTCATCATCACTTCATGATATGATTAAAGGTTGCAATCAACTGAATGAAGATATCATCATGATAAAATTGCAAACTCCAGCTGGATAACCATGTTATAACTGTCAAATGTCTTGATAAGTATGAAACCAAAATTAGTCTTATCAAAACCTAACTAGCACGATACAATGTATTTAACTTTTGAATATTTACTTACGCTTCTTTGCTGCCATCTATTAAAGACTTCCCCATGGGCAACAATGATTCTCTGTTGATTCTAGGATACCTGTAGTGATAAACAATAAAACTGCTGTTTAGTTAAACAGATCTGGACGAAAACTTGCTGATTTGTCAGTATTTTGTATAAAAATATCTAACAAAATATATATTCTGTAAAATGATAAGTTGTTCTGGTTTCACAATTTCAATAAATGTTAAAACGTTTGTCCAATAGCATAAAATAGATAATTTACTAAAAATATACTGTGGTTTGTAAAATCAAACTGAATGCATTTTTCAAAGATATAACTTATTTTACTCCGTTACTAACTTCTAATTAGTGAATATCAGATTATCATCTAGTACAATTCCATTTTTTGTGTCACCTTGTACTTTATCACCTATATTCTGATTGATGTTTAACAATTTATAAGTCCCTAGTACTGGCCAATAAGGTCATCATGTACCAGTATTAATTTTGTTTACAAACATTACAAACCTGCTTTGTTGAAATGTCCTAATAGTTACATTAACTTGAGCATATTTTCTCAGAGTTTGCAGAGTATCATCCTCTGTATTAAATGAATTCATCAGAACTAGAGGAATATCGGTGCCGTATTGCTTATTCAAAACCTGAAAGGGAAAATCAAATAAAAAACAAAACCAATGATATGATAAAAATTCTAGTTATATCGCAACAGTATGCCAAGTTTCAAAAAGTTCCTGGAAGTGGTGATGGAGAATAGGCTTATGAACAGCTTATCGCGGAGCAAACATGACCATCCATCATCCAAATTGGAAACAATTGAATGTAATTCTAGTAGAAGTAGTGTGCGTAGGAGAAGAGGCTTATGAAAACATGAACAGCTTATTGTGGAACAAACATGGTTTGTCAATCAGCTATAATATTGGTACGATCAAAATTTGATTCTGGATTATTAATCCTCTACTTATATCCCAATAGTATGTCAAGTTTAACAAAGTTCCTGCAAGTTTGTGAAAGTTGACATGCAAGTGGTGTAGGAGGAAAAAAAGGCTTTACGATAAAAAGTTAATACTCATGCCGCCGCAGAAAAGTGATACATATGACTTGCATTCTGCTTTGCAGACGAGTCAAAAATGATACCTCAATTTGTTGCACAACCATGTCAAGAAATGTCAGATTATTTCGAACACATATCAAGCTTTTTGGTCCTGTACATCCCATGCTTGTGCCTAACCCACCATTAAGCTTGACAACAACAAGCTTGTTCAAGATTTCCTTTCCTTTAGATGGATCAAATTCTGGTATCTTGTCATATGGACGTATCTAAAATTAGACTTTTTGTTAATGTAGTTACATAATAAACACACACTGTATATGATACAGTGCACAGTATTGTCATACGATTATTTTTGAAAAATATCACTGACATAATACACAAGATAATAAACAAGATCTGTTTTTCTGAAAACTATTTTTTCAGTAACAAAGAGATTGTTTGCTACAGCGAAATCTATTATTCAATAAACCAGAATGCATTTTGCCTTTACATGATAGTTAACTAATTCCTCTATAATTCAAGTGGACAAATCGATCCTTATAAAAGATTTTGAAATATGTGCACTTAGAGGTAATCCTTCCCAAGGTATTAAATAAATTTAACTTGTGTACAAATAAATCAGATATTGTTTAATATTTGATTGCTTCGTAAGAAATCTTCTCAGCATCAACTGCCCTTTTTTGTTTAACATATTTCATTACTTTCTCATTTCATTTTAAACAAATTAATTGGTACTTGTAACATCTACCACAGGCATTATATATTTAAGAAATTCAAAGAGGCCTGTTTGTACATTAAATTACAACTTACCAAGTCTTCTGTGACTAGTTTAATTTTATCCCAGCTGATTTGCTGTGCAGTAGATTCGGTGATGAACCTTGCAAACAGCTGATCAAATCCATCAAATTCCCTTTGAACTTGCTGTAATGAAATTGCATCACAAAATAATATTGATCTGTGACAACTGCGATATTATCATGTCTTGAGTAAAGTCAACTAAAAGGTCAATCTAAGTACACCCATCTGTTGTGCACTCGTTCAATATTTTTTATATATACTAGGGCATCTCGGTTTTCAGCTTAAATTTTTGTTTATTACACCTAACCCAAGAACGATAACCCCTTATTTATTCATATAATTGTAATTTACAATAATAGGTGTAACAGTGAATTAAGCAGGTAGCTAGTGTAATAGGTCAATCACACAGAGACAAACGCTGATCTAGATTGATCAAAAGTTAAATGATGTATTTATTTCGCTCTTGTTAAATTGAAGGAATATAATGACAATTGACTATGGTTAAGCCCACACATAGTTGTGAAGATACGGAACACTAACGAATGGATTTATTTAGACTAGCTGACACTAGGGTAGCTGACCTGATATATTGTAACTTATTACTCTGATTAGTATAGTTTGTTCTAGATTTATATTGTATTCTTTGCTAATGGGCTGTTTAGCCTGGGCTAAATAAAATATATACATGCTTTAATATTTTTCATGTGGTGCTATTTGCTATATTATTATTCTCTTAGTATCTTAATATACAGGCTCCACCAGTGGCATGGAATTTTGCAGTGAAAAATTGCAGTAATTTTTTTAATCTGTAGCAGAAAAAGCAAAATCTGCTGTTCCAAAGCTCTGCGCAAATCATATGAGGTACTCTTTCAAAGTTTAGAAAAAAAAATTTAGACCACAAACATTCAGTTAAGAAAGCAGAAGTGTCACAAGTATTTGTAATTCCCAGAAGGTGCCATGAGCACTTCTGGAAGTGCTCGTAGTGCCATCTTAGAATTGTCTCAGCTCCGCAATGTTGCTGTGAGTTTAATCTTGATTAAATAATTTATTTTTCATAAAAACAAAAGCAAGTCCAAAATTAGAAAAACTATTTTGCAAAGGAGCCATTGGTGGTGCGATATTATGAAATTACACAGGGACTTATAATACATAAAAAAATAACAGGTATTATATTAAGTTTACTTAGATTGAGTAACAAGCAAATCAGACTGAATTTATCATTTAAGTCATTATTTAGCTTTTCAAAAACTGAAAGAATCTTCATACAAGCTAAATAATTACGGCAGGGGTTTTCTTGGTTATATTTTTTGGGGCGGGGATGTGCCACTGGAAGTAACATTTTCAGACCAACTCTATGCCAATGTGGACATTTGGGCTCCAAAATATTCCAAAAATTTCAAAACATAGCTCAAAATTACCAGGTTTTCTAATATTAAATATATACCTTTCTAAATGAATTCATGACTATATAGGCTTCATAAATATTCCCAAAATAAACCACAAGGGTGTAAAAGTTGCCTCATAATATACACCAAACTTCGTCAAAAAAGTCCGAGCTAGTGGCATATCTCGTCAGCTTCATACACTAATAAAATCCCCTGGGATAATCACAAAATGTGCTCAGACAAATCCCCTGGGATAATCACAAAAATATGCTCAGACAAATCCCCTGGGATAATCACAAAAATGTGCTCAGACAAATCCCCTGGGATAATCACAAAAATGTGCTCAGACAAACAAATTCAATTTTAGTGTGTGCCTTTTGTGCGACATCATGTTATAATATTATGAAAAATGTTTAATTTCAGTCATAAAATGCCAAACAATCACTCTTTAGAAGTAGCATGACCATTTACAGAAACTATTTTCAAGATGTCTTGAGCAAAAAGTGTTACCTGTTTCTGTTGCTCAGGTGCTGTCTGAAGTAGCTTGAACAGCTCTTTTTTCATAGCTTGAACAGCATCTTTCCTGACTAATTCTTCAAAGCTGGCACTTGGGGTGCGTCGATGACCCTTCACAAATTCTCCCTATAAAAATATATATTGACCAAGTTATAAAACAGTAATAGTGGAGTGAAAAATAATTTTAACTACACAAGTTATTATTGATGAACAGAAAACAAACTTATTCAACTTACATATTTATCCATCCTAATTGTTAGTACTCAAATATTACTTGTGTTAAAGATATTTGGCACTAAACATGTACTGTTCACAACAAGCTTTCCCAATTCTGCATAACACTGATACTATACAGGGGTGACCCTTCAAGGTTTATGTTTTATCAGTTTTGATAATATGTTAATATAGATAATGTCACCCATTCAAGTCTGACCCCAAACATGTCCTCCAAACTTGAAGGTTAAGTTCAAATACAAAGTAAAGAAATATAAAACAAGAGGTCTGCGGGTTCAGACAGATGCCCATCATATGATGTAGTTTCTGTAGTTGTAAAGCCATCTTTGTATGTATAAGAGTTGTAAGGTTGA
>JAOXYB010018594.1:0-14746 GCA_028565635.1 Phoronis ovalis | reverse complement strand
AGTGTCTTAGCACTGAATTGTTGTTTTGAACTTTATAAAAAATTGTAGGAACTTATCATTAACAGCTGATTCACTAAAATAATTGTCATAGATCATCATCAAGGCAGCACATGTATTAGAGCATGATGATGGTAATTTATGAATTAATGAGATGGCACTGGTGCTTATAGTAGTATCACTGTCAATGTTCACTGAATGAGATGATGATGATGATGTATAGGGCACCAATGATAGCTGTGCCGGTGACAGTGATTGTAACAGCGGTGGGAGTCATATAATGGTAATGATTATAATATAAAAAATTGAGATGACATGAATCGACAATGTGTTGATGGATCACAACTGGGATATTAACAATAGCGTTAATGATAATGAAACATTGACATATATTTCTATTACAGGTAAATTGACAGATCGTATGTGGATTGGATTACATGACAGATCTGACGAAGGAAATTGGATGTGGAATGATGAAACACAGGTATAATATAATTAAAATTCACGTTAAGGCATCTCTCTGTATCGTACTTTTAATGAGTAGGGAATCCAATTGATAGCCCTGCCATTTTCAAATTAAAACTAGAATTTTTTACAAGTCATACATATATAAAACACGCTGCAAAGTACATGCATTAATCCAGCTCACTTTTATGTTAAAACTCCAAGTCTACACATAACTGACTGCACTTATACAGATAAGATTATAATATTATACCCCTATAATTAACTTTACAAGAAATTTATATTTTTTTAAGACTTGCGATTGTTAACACAAAGGGTATATTATTATTTTAAAATACACGAAAATATAAATAAAGGAGATTATTGCCTTCTGTCAGGTGCCTTGTAGGTGAATTGGCAATTATAATGTATAGGAAGGCTTTTAAAACTATCTTTGCCATATTTTCAGGCTGCGACATTTTTTAATTGGGCACCAAGGGAACCTAGCAATGCTGAAAATGATGAAAATTGTGTGGAAATGTACGGTATTGGTCATTCGAAGGGAATGTGGAATGACAAAGAATGTGGCCTACATGAACAATACATTTGTCAAAAATTGGCAGATGTTGGTCATTTAACCACTCCTGCTGGCATAACTATTGGTCGTAAGTAAAATTTTATACGTTCATAACTTGAGCTTTGTAGAATTAAAAAAAAACATTAACAAAAGGTCCTGAGCAGTTTTGTTGTGCCACTATTGATCATATTTTAAAAAGCTTCAATTTCCTAAAGTGTTTTTCTTGGCACTTAATTTTGAAAAATTTAGGAAACACGTCAAAAATGATTTGTTTGTTGAGTCAGCATTTTTGCTGGGATAACACTATTGGTAGTAAATACAGTTTCTTTTTGTTAAACTCTCCTTGAGTAATATAAATTGAAAGGAAACATTTTGATGAGTTAAAAAAAGTGAATAAATATATCTGCCTCACATATAAAAAAATACAGTGTAGGAACTATCAAGAGATCACTTTATCATTTTTGCGACACAGATGTCTGCCAAAACTACCAATTTTATTTTGATCTTGTAGTGATTTTACATAAATTCTACTGTTTTAAAAAATCTCCAATTTAAATATTCAAGAATATGGAGATTAGGGTATCTAGATATAACCTAGTATGTTTTAGTAATTAAAATGAAGAGACGGACATATAAAAGTATACATTTTTAAAACGTTAATACTCTAAACTTTACAATCCTGAGATTGAACAGTTTGAATTTGGTCATATGATCTGATAAAGCCTAAGGATACAATTGATTTTCCCACCTCAATAGTAACATATTGTTTTCTAACTCTGCACGGAAAATTCTGTTCTGTCACAAGTACAGATAATCATGTCTCATGCTTACTCCCCATTATTCGTACAGTCTTAACCAATCAACTTTTATGTGAACTCTAAGAACAGACCACCTGGTGGAATTAGTGAGAAATACACAGGAAACTAACCGACTTACCATGCTTGGATATAATCCCCTCAGTTTCTGATGAAAATGACGTTTTCAAATAAGTATGATTTCTCTCACTTTGTGCGAAATTATACCCACTTCCAAATAGAGATGTCCCCATGGCTGCACAGGGGCCAAAAGAAAAAGAAAAAAGCTAATTAAAATGCTCACCGGATCTATATTCATGTGGATTACAGATCATGGCTCCTATTGGCTATCTAATGCCAAAAGGTCATCTTTGAGTTAATTTTGTGTTTTTCAAATTTTAATTTTCAACAAAATGTATGTCAAAAACTCCTGAGTCTACAAACTTGAAACTTTGCATATATGAGCTATATTTGTATTATCTACAAAACCTTATAAGATTTTTAAAATTTTGCTTTGTTCAAAAGTTATAAATTTTTATAATTTAAGGGTCAGATCAAAATCATTAAATACCTAACCTTAAACTTTGAAAGTTCATACCTTTTAAACAAAGCAACATTTTAAAAATCTTAGATACGGTTTTCTAGATAATATACTGTTTTGTAGATCTACATATAAAGACTTTCTCCTTTGTAAGTGCAAATATTTTTGACTCGCATTTTTTGGAAAATTTAAATTTAAAAAATATATTTTCCCAAAATAGATGATTACCAGATAATGAAAATTATTTTTCAACTTTTTGCCTTTTGGATTTAATAACATTAAAGTATAGTCTTAAGTGTGTAAAAATGTATACTTGTACATGTCTATCTCTTCATGTTGATTGTGAAAATTAATAAAGTTATACTCAAATAACAGTGGGTTTTTGTATCTCAAGTCCTTAAGTTTGCTAGCATCATTACTTTGCAATAACATTTTAGCAGAATATCTGATTTCTTTATTATGATACATAGTGTACTCCAAATCATGGTTAAAAACTATGGAGCAGACTAATTTTGGTTTTATTATTTCAGCATCATGGAGTGTTGCATGTGGTCCTTTCTGGGAAGAAGACAGTCTAGGTGGATACTGTTATCAATTTAATGAAGATTTTGTGTCATGGTTTGATGCCCAGTCCAATTGTAGACACCATGGTGGAGAGTTGCTAAGTATAACATCGCTTCGTGAGCAGTATTATATCATAGGTAATGAGGCTTTGGTAAACGTGATTTAATACTCGACAATTAATTTCCTCATTCACTTGAGTAGCACCATATTTTTTATGAATAGAGAACTTAACTTGAGATTTTTGGATATGAGCGACAAGTTGTGATTAACAAGCAAATTATGTGCAGCAGTTATGAGCATTTAAGCACGAAGTAAAACAAAATCACTCAAATTTTTATGGAAATGTCGGTATGAGTACGGACTACTAATTGCTTTTGATTGACTTAATGTACTGCTAGTTATGACTTAAAAGAAAAATAAAACTTCTTTTTATTTGGAGTACTAACAGTATATATGTATCTCAGTGATTCAATAAATTTATCAGCTTGGCAATCCATAATATAATCTTTAAAAATTACCTGGAGCAATCAAAATAATATTATGAACACTTTAACATATCCTTCATTGGATGAATATCTTGTCTTTTCTCTCAGTGCTGGATAATGTGGTGTGTCTTTCTTATCTATTGTGCTATCTTAGTATTGTTTGCTTTTGGAATATAAAGTTCCAGTTGAAATGACAGCGAATTTGTCGATATCATGTTAGTTACTTCATAATAATATATATTTTCACTGCAATTTATAGGTCGTCTTAAAAGCTTGAATGGTCCCCACATGTGGATTGGACTGAATGATTTCTTGGATGAAGGAGGCTGGCAGTGGAATGATGGTGCCCCAATGGCTTTCTTCAACTGGGGACAAGGTAACATGTTATGCCTATCAAATGAATGTGATGGTACAGGGACACGATACTGTTTATTCCATACTTCGCAAACATACAGTATATCCTGTTTGTCCCAAAAAGTCCCAAGCCAATATTTGTGTTTATGTACTTTGTAAACGTACTTATTGGGCTACGTAGGATATTGGCGTTTCCTTCCATTTGGAAGTAAACATACTAGAATATTAATTGCTAAAGTTACCAGTCTTAAGAACTCACTTTCTATTTGTTTCCGTCTTCCTGCTATATACATCATTCCTCCAGCCATACTATGCTTTACATTTATTGATGCTGCCACCAGTATCCGCTTAGTCAAAAATTAGCTTTGATTTCAAATTTGTTTCATCCTTTTTTTGATGATTGTAAAAACATAATAGGAAACAGGTGAAACCTCAATGTGAGCTTGATGACATCGAGCAATGAAATTCATGTGTCTCAGCTGCTACTCTTGATGTATGTTAAATATTGGTACTAGGCGCTATTAAGTTGTCAAAAAAATTATTTCATTTTCTAATATATTATAGTAATGGCTTAGTGAAAAAAAAGAGTTTAATAGTTGCTGCCAAATTTGAAAAAATGAAATCTGTAATACTGGTATTTTTGTGCTGCATAACAATTGTAAGAAAATTCCAAAATGGCTGTCTTCCCATAATTTCATGAAGCATTCGAATTGATTGCTGGTATGTAGGTCATACTACTCCTATATGCTTACATGTTATGTAATTAGCTCACTATTTAAATTCAATATTTCAATAGTTGTTTTGTTTCTTTAGGAGAACCTAACAATGCTTATTATCGAGGACAAGACTGTGGTGAGATTTCTGTAACTAATGGACGTTGGAATGATGAAAATTGCCGAACAAGACATGGATACATATGCAAGAAAAAAGGTTTGTAAGATCTTTGTTATACCAAATAGTTCTAATGATGATTTGATTGAGTTTCTTTTTTCCTTATTCAAAAAAGAAACTGTTTCGGTTTTCTTTATTCGTTTGCAGGTTTTAGGGAACCCTGGTATGCCCAGTTTTTGAATCCAGAATCCAGATTTGGATCCTAATAAGGAAAAAGGAACAATTCTCTTTTTCCTTAGTTAGAGTACTGGTTTTAAGAAAACGAAAATAACCATTATACAGATCTTGAAAACTCCAATAATTCCATTTTTCTTATTGAATAAAGAAACAAAGAAAGATTTTTTTTCTTAATTATAACCACTCACTTGAATAAGGAAAAAGGAAACGGGGTTCTTAAAATCTGTACTAAGCTTTTCTTTGCTTTTTTGAAACCCTTTATCCAGTAAGGAAAAATGAAATAGCTCTTTTTTCCTTATTGAATAAGGAAAAAAGAAATGGGGAAAAGGTACCAACTTTAAAATTGTCATCAAATAGAGTCATGTTCATTTTTAAATATCACAGTGACGCACACATATGCTGCCTCTTTTCTGCCTAGGCATGTTTTTTTTTCCATAAATTAAATTTTTATGAAGAGATGAAAACAATAAATTATATTTTGTCAGATATTCTGGTAAATATTTCTTTTTTTGTAGCTACTACACCAACTACTGTTCCTGTAAGCACCCCATCTACAATACCTGTAGAACCAGGTAAATTGAGCAAAATATTTTGTTTAAACATTGCATTCTACAATTTTCAGCTATCACTGAATTTATACAATATTTGTGCACATGTACGTTTCTATTAAAAAACTTATTTTAGAAACAGTAACTGTGGCCTCATTTAGTTACACCTTTGAAAAAATTATATGCCTGCCTATTTCTTTCAAGAAGTATTATGGACTGTTTAAAAATAGTTTTTCTTATATGATCTTTCATGTTGATTTTATAACAACTAAATGGTGCAACTAATGTAAAGTACCTAATCATTTACAATATATATGTAAAATTAATTAAATAAGACCATACAGTCATATTATATTGTGTATATAAATAAAAATGAAGGAACTTTCTTTGTTTTTCTTTGAAATGAATTGCCATTAAGTGGCAAAACATGGCCTAATTGTCTCAATACTGTTTTCCTGCATAGAAATTTAATAACAAAATATAATTTTTATCTATCATCTACTATATAATCAGAATTGGTGCAAAAAATACAACTTATCACATTTTTAGAAACTATTTAAAAACAGTTGCCATGGCAAACATTTTCAGAAGAAAAATAATATGAAAAAAATCAACAACATCTGTACCTTGTTTGTTATGTATGTACTTACATTTTTCAAAGAAACCATTCTGCAGATACAGCCAAATCAGTAGTATTTTTCAACAGTAGTACTAGAGTAGGTCTTATACTTTTGATAGGCGAATACAGTGCGTTATTAATAGCAGATCTGCTTATTATAGGCTAATACTGTGGGCTGTATCGCATGTAAAGTATTTGTATTAGTATGTAAATGCATTTATCAAACATTTCAGCAACAACTTGTGGAAAAGGCTCAGCCTATGAGTGTGAAGTAAAAATACCATTTCGTACCTATTGTACTAGAGATTGTGATGTGCAGGCTTCATCATATTTTCTCCCGGGAACATGTCACGGACCTGGCCATCTATTAGAAAGCTGTTGTTATGAGTGTTATCAAAACTGCACTGCATGCTCTGGTAAGAAATAAAGTCGAGGGGTGTGCAGCAAAAAATGAAAAGCATGAAGCTCTTGTACAGTGCATGGCTTTATAAGTAAAAGTATTAAAATACGATAAATTGGCAAATGTTGAGGTAATGTAGAAAAAGAATAGTATAGACTGTTATGCAAGTGCATGGCGTTAAGAAAATATTCACTCAGAATGGAAAATTCAGAATGAATCCTGCCTAGTGAATCTTTTTTTTTTCGTTGTCTGTCTTGAGTTAGTTAAAATACCGACAAAACACATTCCCTACTTACTAAGTAATTTTAGCTAACAAAAAAGTGATTTCGTACAAAAGTCAGTGTCCAGAGCATATTGAATTACTTCATTTTTTAACACAAACTATTTTCAATATTCTACAATCAGCATGAAATAAGTTAATTGGGATTAGTATATAAGTATTGATTCACAATGTCATAGCATATGCAAACTGTACATAGCTTTGCATGTTTGCTTATTACATATTATCATCTTAGTACCCATGCTTCATTGTACAACCAAAACCAATCACAAAGTGAGACATTAACAATAATTTTTAGATTTGTGAATTAAAGCACCATTGCATTATTTCTCCATGTTTATGAGTTCATAATGAAATATGCATGTTTGGTACTTTAAAAAAAATAAAGAAACTAGATTATGTAATGTTGGCTTCTAACACAAAGTTTTGACATGGCAGCCATTTTGCATTTAATATGGCTTCCAAATTTTCATCTGAACTTGGAAAACATTTTGATCCCAGTTTCGTTGAAATCAGTTTAATTAGTACTTTTCGAGTTATGAAAGAAAATGTTTTCACATGATAGGCATTTTGAATTTAAGATGGCCACTGTCAGCTTTTTCACTGTAAATGTTCATCTCCAGAACCTAGCAAACATTTTGATCTAAGTTTCATTGAAATCGATCTTAGACTAGAACTATCCGAGTTATCAAAGAATATGTTTTGTGAATGACTGAGTGAGTGAGTGAAAAGAACTGATGCAAGAATAATGTATCTTTTTCCTACTTTGTTGTTGGAAACTACAATTAATTATAACATTAAAGAATGGATCTTCTTAACATGTATATTCAAGTAAAAATATTATTCCAGGAGAAACAATGGGATGTCAAACTGGATGGATAGGATTTGGTGATTTTTGTTACAAAATTGATTTATGGGATCTAATTACTTGGCCGGAAGCTCAAGAATATTGTGTTTCTATTGATGGAGATTTGGCTAGTATTTCTAATATCAATGAAGATAATTTTATCCTTAGTCAGCTGCCTAAAGGTAACATTAGTACACTTAATGCTTCCATTTTTGTACACACAGTAACACTTAACATTGTGTTAATTTTTTTTTATTTAGCTAGTCAATTAGTATTTCCTATACATAGATGTGTATTTCAAAATTTGCCAGTCTCCCTAAGACTTCCATTGTACAAAAGTATTTTACTAAAAAATATCATTTATCTGTTATAATGTATTAAAATCTATATAAATTGCATGTGAGCTCATTATGTGCCATGTTTTGTAAATAAGAAGAGATCATCTACTGGTTTGCTGTGTTGAGGTTAACATTATGACATGCTCCTAACCCTAACAGGCAAGAAATCTTTATAATAGACTAATACAGTAATTATATTTATAGAGATAACAGAGTCATTTGAGAAAAAAAGGGTATGGATTGGTCTTCACGATAGAAAATTGCAAAATTCATTTGAATGGATTGATGGTTCACTGGTGACATTTACTCGATGGGACAAAAATGAACCAAATGGTTACGCAGGGCGAGAGAATGGAGATTGTGTGTCTATGTTAAAAGTAAAAAGTTATTATTTATCAATCTGTATATATAAGTATAAATAAGTGTTTTTGAAGAAAATATCTCATTCTCCATCTGTTGAATGAGATGTGTAACAAAAAACTTCAACCAGAAAGAGATCAATTAGCTGACAAATCTATCTCCATCAATCACCAATCTGAATAGTAACCTCCTCAAGAAAACTTTATTAATCAAATCTCAGAATAATATATAATAATATTACCTCTCTAATTTTTGATAAAATCCAGGAAGACATTTTGCTACACTTTAACAAAGTATTTAATAGCATTAATTTCTTACATTTGTTTAAATTTCCAGTATGGAGGCTGGGACGATGAGCAGTGTGATGTTCCCGGTCATGGTTATGTGTGTAAGGCTAAGAAAGCTGTCGTGCCACCAACAGCTGTTCAACCTACTGATACTGGCTGTCCTGCTGTAAGTATAACAACAATATAACTGTTTCCAACAGAACTTTAGACCACAGCTGAATCAAAGATTCTATTACAAGATTTTCATCAGTTGCAGGAATTTATCACCTCAAAAGACTAGTAAAATGGAGGGAGATGATGAAGGTCTTGTAATAAGACTGACATCGTCACCTGCAATAGCTATTATATCATGATGACTCATGGGTATAACCCATACCTTGCCGTATTATTGGCTTTAAAAAATCTCAACCAGTCAAATTTAATTGCTGTCTAATCAGGCAGCCAATCAGTGAGCGTGAAACAAACACACCACAACCATGAATTTGAGAGAAGGGCTTTGGTGGGTCGAGGTAAGTGGGCCGTGTTGCTCAGAAATATTTATGAAATATGGATGATGGTGGTTGAATAATCAGAGTATATCACCAGGGAGCTTCCTTTGTTTAGCGAACTATAGTTAAACTCTGGCAGGACAGAATTTAAGACTGAAAGCTTGTCTTTGCTTAAAAATTAAGATATACTTTTGCACTCAGTTACCAGACCAGTATGGATCTAACATCTGCCAACAGAAAGTTAAAGTGGCAAATATTATCATTCGTTCCTCCTAAATTGTTTTACACTGACCCAACTTGTTGGACTTGCATTACCAGTATATCTTGCCAGTACAGTTAACCAGAAGCATGTACTGCTCAAGTTCAGAGAACAAGACAGTCATGGATCTTCAACTGGTAGGTAAAGGACCCAGATTTACCAAAATACCTAGAGCAAAATAAAGCAGTGTATTTCAGTAATTTTCTGCAACTAGCAAGGGAAGACAAACTGATGGTGCGAATTCAAAAAGAAACTGGGTCAGTGTAAAATGATTAAGGATATTGAAAAATGATTCTAGGTTCCAACTGGCAGCTGACAGAGAGAGATGTGATTAATGTTGAGTTAAATTTCACACTTGACTGATATGTTATTAAATGAACATTCATTCTGATGTAATGTCTCCTTTTGATTGTTTACCAAAAACTATATTTTCTGAAAATATTTTTGCCATCATGTTGGCTACTATCTCAATATGTTCATGGCTATGCCATAACTTTTCTACAGAATTTTTTTGTTTCGTGCGATTCATATGATATGTAAAATACAGTCAAACATGATTGAATGAACAAAAAACTACTCACACCTTGAACAAAATTTTACATGATAGCATATATGCCCAAAAACTATAAAGTTCTGCTGTGTGTGGAAGTACATTGATTTACTCGGGCTTCTTTTATGCATTTCACAGGGAAGCATTGGATATCAATATTCTTGTTTTGCATTTTCCTCTGATAAAAAGTCATGGTCTGATGCTGAGGCCAGCTGTGTCAGTCTGAGTGGACATCTAGCCCATATTGGAGACAGGTAACAAATGGAATTTTATATTATATATGTGGTCAATAAAAGTCTGCAACTTTCCATTTTCTTAGTTATTTAATTTAGAACCTTTAGCATGCATGATATATCAATGCAACACAAAGTGAATATTATTTTAATTTGAAAATTAAACAACTTAATGTTAAATGGATGTTTGAAAACGTTGAATCCAGAGCACCTTGTCAAGAACTCACTTTGCAGGTGATATAATTTCCAAACAAATTGTTAATCATTATATTTATAGATTATTTTATTTTATTTATTCCTTTTTTGCAACTAAATCTAAATCTGGTAATTGTTTCAAGGCCTTTAAAGTGTGATACAAGTTTTTTAAACAAAAAACTATTTAGAAGATTAAGTGAGCGTCTGTTGTTTAATTTAATGTAATAAATCATCTCATAACATGTTTAAAACTGGTGGTAGCCTGTAACGTTTGATATTTATACATGTTGTTTATTCATTTAGGTTTGTACAAGCATTTGTTGCAAGTGAGGTTGGTCAGTCTGTAGAAACCACATGGTTAGGTCTGCGGCACACTGGTGGCTCATATAAATGGAGTAATGACTTTGATGTAGTGTATACCTACTGGAGTGGAAAGCATACAGGTTTGTCATATTTTTTTTATATAATTATTTTGTTAATCCAACAGTTTTTTTTAAATGTGTTACCTTTTTTAAGCATTGAACTCTAGTTTAAGCTTTAAAACAAGACTGCAGGAATTGTAGTTGTGCATACAGTATTGCCTGTACTGTAGTTTTACGTTTCTATTATTTAGGCAATGAAGTTAACAAATGTGTTGCTATGGAAGGTAGTCGTCTGGTTGGCCTGTGGACTGATTATGATTGTTCTGATCAGAATGCGTATGTATGTGAACTCCCGAGACAAGGCCATACCCAGCCAACCAGGCCTGATACTACGACTACATCTGTACCCTGCCCATCAGGATGGACAGAAGCCGATGGTTACTGCTATAATGTAAGTGCCAGTATGCTCTAAACACGCTGTGTTGACTGCAGGTCTGATGGTGTGATGAGAGTTTAAATCTAATTTAATGACACGTATAGTGTAGTATGCTAGCAGATGTGGCAAAGTATGTACCTTATAATTCACAACTTCATATCAAAGGTTGTAGCCACCGCACCCGTAAAAACATTAAGAAGGAAGACCATCGGTATTTTACATGCCTTGGATATCAATCTTCTTGATTTGTACGACCTTAGGAAGTGAATTCATGCATCCTACTAAGCTCAATCAAGTTTAGCTGATTATTAAGCCTGTCATCTATGTGAAAGCATTCTACTAATATCTTTTATTTCATACCAATCAACATTCAGTATTTCTGAAAACTAATTCACATTCATTGGCCAACATCATGACGTGACATGTAAGTCACGAGGACATGTTATGTAAAACACAAGAACAATTTTACCCACACTGGGACAATCTTGCTCAAGCAATGTTGTATGCATGCAGTCACACAGCATTAAGAATGCTTCTTCAGTTCCTTCTCTCTTTAATGCTTCCATAATACCACACCTGATACACTAATCCATGACTGATTAATTTTCGAAGTATGAAATCAAATAAATAGTGTAACTGGGTACTATGGCAAAATAATGTTCTCAAAACTGTTTATTTGAACACAATATTGCCTAAGTGCCGAATTAGTTGAACGCTACATGTATTTGAAAATTCACTTAATTGTGATGGAATAGTATTAAGTAATAATTTGTATGTTTTGCTTTAAGGGTTACACTGGCTACAACCATAAAAAATCTTGGTTTGAGTCTTTAGAATTTTGTCGTGCTCTTGGTGGTGATTTAGCCAGCTTTCACAATGCTAATACAGAGAATCTAATAGTGAAAGCGGAAGCAGGTTATATACACCCTAGGTATGGAGACTATAAATATGTGTGGATCGGGCTACATAACACACCTTTAATGGCGGTAGGCTCGGGTGAGTATACTACTGGATGAATTTTCAAAATATGTGTGATTTGTTGGCATGGAATATTTAGTTATTTTTGGAGCTCTGTTTTGTTTAAAGGTTTCAGTTTTAAAAAGAGTGAGATTTCTTGAAATTAAAAAAAGGTTACTAACCGTAATAACTTTTTCAAAAATGGCCACCAAATAAGTTTCTCAATGAAATGAAAATAACATTTTTAAAAATCAATAAATGATGTACAATATTAATTATTGTACAAACATATGTTAATTATAGATGACAGAAGTAATTATTATAATTAAAAACAAATAATTGTATCAAATATTTGCTCAGCAAATACTATGACAAGCATCTGTTGACCTCGTAATATTATAGTCACTGTGCCTTTTTCATTTTGTTCTATGAATGCTTGTAGCTCATGTCTGGAGTGATGGAACAGCATTCGATTTTGCCAACTGGGATATTGGACAACCAGACAATCATAATGGCCATGAACTTTGTGTGGAAATTGCAACCAGGTCAAGTAAATGGAAAGACAAGAACTGTGCTGTTGCTCAAAAATGGATGTGTCAGATTAAGAAAGGTGTGGAGCTACAAACGACAGCACCCACCCAGTCAACAACACCAAGTAAGTTGATATGATTGAAAACCTTATAATAACATTATATATTACACATTACATGACCTTACAATTTGATCAAGTTTTTTCTTTCTCCAATGCTAATTTTAATTCTCCAATACTTTTTGATCACCTACACTGTTTACAAAAGTTTTATTTTTCACCTGCAGGTATCTGTTGTCGTTAATGACATCTCATCATAAAAATTTAACAAAACTATGCAGGCACCTGCTTTAAAATGAAGTAGCTTTTTCTGATAGGTCAATCTCTCAACAAATCATTTTTATTTCAATCAGTAAAGTGACTATTAAGTGCAAAGGAGACTGTAATATGCAAACTATAACTGTTGAATGCTAATTAATTTAAATTGCATGACTGAAAGAAATCTGTGTTGACAATTAATTGTTCCAGCTCCTCACTGTGGTGATGATAACTGGCTTCTTCACAACGAGTCATGTTATTACATTACGCCTAACTATGGAACAAATTCAAAATTAACTTGGTTTGGTGCACGAAGTTGGTGCAGACAAAATGGCGGTGATCTAGCTAGTATCCATGACATTGATGAAAATGGATTCATTACAACTCAGGTAATATCAAAAGCAAGAATTGCACACAAGTGGCTTAATTTTAGAAGAACTATCAATTAAAATTTTGTAAATTTGCCAATTATGAAAAACCCAATTTTTCTTGTTTTTGGAATTTGTCATTGATTACATTGAACATGCAAACTGTTTTTTTGTCAGATTTTCTCAAGCTCTTTTATTCTACTTAATTTGTAGATTGGCAAAGTGTCATACCAAGGTAAACTTTGGATTGGTCTAAATGAACTTAGTCTTCAGGGATACACGTGAGTAAAACTAGAAAAATTAGAGAAAAGCAAAATTTTTAATAATTTAAAGTAAAGTCATCAGGAAAATATGTAAATATACCTTTAATTCATTTCAAAAATAGCATAATTATATGTTAAAGCCTAAGCTTGACCCCTGTCTTGATGGTAAAGGGTTGGTAAAGGTAGCTCAACTCACAAAACGGGTTCTTTAGCACATAATCAAAAATTTATTCAAAATTGCATAATATGCACTTTCTATGCACGCTATGGAATCAAATATACAGACTGAACCAGAATTGTGTATAGATTGAAGTGATGTTATAAGAGTGATAGAAATTATATAAACATAAAGTGTACAACCAGGCGAGGCATGTCAGCACACTACTAGGCTGACTTGTAATCATATGACAAATATTTTGTTGTTTCGGTTACACACAAAAACTTCTGCAAATTCTTCTCATGCTGTTTTCAAGTACCTTACAAATGATGAATAATTTTATGTCACAGCTTTATTTTCTTCAGAATAATTATGAATAGCATGTAAATTTTACTAAACATAGCATCACATATTTGAGCTAACGATGTGTCTACTTCACATACCCGTAATCATCTGGTATTTTCTAATCCCTTTTTGTAGTTAGGCACCTCACATATATTAGCTATTTCAGCACCCTCTTACTGAGGCTTTAAAGGTTCGGCAATGTTGTATATTAGTCAAGATTGTGTTAAAATATTAAATCATTCTCTAACTTAGATGGTCTGATGGTACACCTACCAACTTTATTAGCTGGGGCGTAAACGAACCCAATGACTTAAATGGTGGAGAAAAATGTGTTCACATTTATTATTTTGATGGAGCCTGGATGGACAAAAACTGTGGTGATGTGTTGGGTTATGTTTGTAAGAGACCAAAGGGAGGCTATACCCCTAAAACAGATCCTGCTACAACAGTATCTCCTGGTTACTGTCCAGCTGGATTCGAAGGGAAAGGTGAGTTGACATGATTCAAGTTTTCTTTGTTTCTCATAAAAATTAGGCTTTGTAAGAGAAAAATGTTAACATTGTTGCACGCTTTCGTTAGAGAAAAATACTACATTTAAGTTTACTAATTAAGAAACACCATACACTCAGTAACACTTATAAATTATGATATTTTGACAAATGGAAAACATTAGGTTTCTGCATAATAATATTATACAATAAGCTCTTACTAATTGTTCATCAAAAATGCAAACAAGTTATTGTATATCAAATAGTAATAAGCAGACAAGCTTTCCATTTATAA
>JAOXYB010018583.1:0-18209 GCA_028565635.1 Phoronis ovalis | reverse complement strand
TATGTAATAGTACATAATTTACAGCTTGCAAGTTGGATCATAGTACATTCTTATTTCAATGGCAGAAGTCAAATGGTATTTAAAAAAAAAAAAGAATCGAGTAGAGTGGGACAAGCCGAGCACACACAAACCCCTTTCATGTCTGAATATGTCCCTGCATGGCTTGGAAGGACACTTGGCCAATTTTAGGGTTGGGTGCACATAGTTTCAAAACTCTTAAATCATCATTATGATTAAAAAATGTCCATGTCAAGCACTTGATGGACAAAAATGTATCTTTTGCAGTCTACATGCTATAGCTAATGGTAAGCATCCTAAGCACTATATATTAAGCACTTCTTTTGGGAAAAATAATTCTACTAGTATCATATATCATTCTGACTAGTTTCTCCTTTATAGTTGGTTATTATAGGAAGATCTCAAAGTTCACACTGATTCTATTCGAACAGCATTCATTTTCTGGTACAAAATCACACAATTTTACTAACCGCCAACTTAAACCCCTATAAAAAACATGTGGATGTTAGTTTATGTAAGATAGTGAAATAAACATGGAATGAAATCCTGTCTTCTGGCTTTTCATTATCGAGAACAGCATATTCATACCAAATCTATCTATAAAAAGCAGAAAACAATGTTAGTTGCCTCAGCATTTGGAATGACCATTTTTTGAATGACTAATTTATGGCAATAATGTTTTATGCATACCAATGTCGTCTTTTTGCTTCTATTTTCTCCTGCTTGGGGTAGCAGACATAAACTGGAAGTAAGCATTGAAAACTAAGCAAGAGAGCATTGAATCAATCCAATAACTTGTAGAAATTGTGGTTTTGAAATATTTTTTACTGTTCCCAACTTTGTAAGTATTTTTCAAATTCTTTTGCGATTTTACCGATATCTATATGTAAGGTAGATAAAACCACCTACCCACTAAACAAACATTTCATGTAGAATTGGTTTGTTAATATTTTTTATCTTCCCTAAGTCCAAGATAAATGTGAGATCCCTTACATAATAGTAATAAATAAGATTAAAGATCACCAGCTGCTTTTGTGCCTTTATAATTGATGTGAATATGAAATATCAAACCAAAGAGAAAATGTTATGAAAAACATTTAACAATAACAACATAGTCCCAGCATACTATTGCTGCATACTGTAATAAGTGTGTGCATACTAATGGAGCTTTGCGGGACTAAGTTCAGTCAAGTGCCGGAGGGCATAAAACAACCAAAAATTAACTGATAAAACAAGATACCTAAATCACAAATTACCACTACATGTATGTTATCTATTAGTTTCCGTTGCGCATTACTATGCATTTTTCTGGTGATAGACAGGTACCGTGATATTGTTGGTATCATCAGAATGTATCTTTTAATTTGCTTCTAAGCCTGATAGATATTATCGATTTTTGAAATAGTATAGTCGATTTCATAAAGCAATTTTGTACTTGAGACATATGATGATTGCTCGACTAAATTGATATGAGATTATGAAACCATGATTATGTATTGTGGTATGACAGCAACCTTATTTTGATTTTAATTTCACCTTCAGATTAAAATATCATTTTTTGATTTATAGGTCTATGATAATAATACTGCCTGATTAATTTACACCATGAAATACAATGCATTACAATGTATTCATAACCACATCGCAATTTTTTTTATTAAAATACAGAAAAATTAAATTTCCTTGTTTATTTAAGGAGAAGACACCTTCCCATCTTAGGAAATGACTTTGCAAAACTTACCCTTCATAAACATTCGTTATTCTGGTGAATATGGTATGTGCCCTTTTGTAGCTCAAAAGCATGTATTATATTCTATTTAGTATATTTGTCTTTAATGAATTAATCTTTTTTTATTAATATAACATATACAAGACAGGTGTTTTATATTATGCTAGCCATTGTTTATTATATGATATTACAGTGTCTTTCAATTGTTTATCAAATTTTGCATGGATTAATGCGATTTGTAATAGTAATTCATTGTATAAAATACCTCCGGGGGGGGTTCGTGTTGTTACAGCTTCCTTGCATTCCGTCCAAGTCATAGATTCAGGAGTATTTAGTACATATAATAAACCATTTGCAAATTAGCTGTAAAATTTGACTTTATTATCAGTCTTAATTGTATGTAGAATAAGGATATTGCCTGATATTTTCATTACCATGAGCTGTGCTATTTTTTACAACAGAAAATAAGAATCAGCACATTTTACTAGAATATTTTATAATTCTCAGTTTACAAATATTAAAATGAAAAAGAGAAAAGATCATTGTTTTTAGATTTTTAATAGAATTCAAACTAAAGCTTTTTTTTTAGTTGTTTCTGAAAACTTTTGAAATGATTGTAATCATAATTTTGCTGTGTATAAAGTTATTTATTTCTGTATTTACCCATTCTAAATATGTATAACGTAACCAATAAAGGCAAAAAAATGGACCCTATATCTGTTTTTGAAGCACTTCATGTATCAACTATAGAACAAAAATTTCTGTTAAATCCACTGCCACCTATCCAGGTATGTTAGCTTAATGAATGGTTATGATTTATAGCTGGTATTTGTTACATTTATCAAACATGTGTAAGATCATTATACTTTAATTGCATACATGCAAATAGTATGGTAAAACATGTAGGACTATTTGTAGTTATCTGTGTTAGCCTAGGAGTATTTGAAGACGTGTATTTCTAGGAAAATAACTCCCTCTTGAAATGACTGTTATGGAGGTTTGAAAATTTCAATTCAATTGGATGACATTATGTTTTGATTAATAACAGGAATTTTCGCAATTAATTAATGAAGCACCTGCAATTCCTGTTATATCAAGGAATCCAAATGTCCATCTTCTAGTGCTGGTGTTCAAATATCCATAAGGCAATTCTGCTTCAATACTTTTGCTTATTACTTATTATTTTGTATTAATTATAACAAGAATATAGCCATATAAGAAGTACTGATAATAATGATGTAACAAAAAATATAACAATATGTAAAAGTGAGCAGCCAGTATCTGGTTATCAGGCTTATCACTCAGCTTTATAATTGGTTGGTTGATTGATGGCTTTGCAGAAGATGTGGGCTGTAGGCAGGTTTTATAAGAAATGTATTTATTTGTGTCAAAAATTCAAACCTTCACAAACCTGTTCTCTTGACACAGAAAAATGATTTCTTTTAATAAATTGTTTATCAATATAGGTTAATTAAAAAATTGAAGTCAATGTCCTAATTTCATTTTGGTTATATGGGTAAATGTATTAATGTTTCAACCCTTTTTTTTTTGGCCTCTGAATTAAAATGCATACAAAACAGTGGTAGAATTTGACAGCTCAAGGGAAATTTGTATTCTTATTTTCCTATCAATAGCTATGTACAATACTATGTAAGGACTATATAATAGTACATAATTTACCAGATTGCAACATTTGATTCTGGATTTTTTTAGTACATATTTCCTTGTTTTATAATCTACATCTAAAGATTATTTGATATCTAATTTTATATATCATAGTGGCAACATTCAAATAATCAGCCTCCAGATGTTTGAATGTTCCTATTATTTTTATACCTGTAATACACTTGTAATTAGGGCAATAACCCTTTAATTTCACTTAAAGAAATATTTTGTTAACATAAATTATCTAAATTGTTCACTCTTTGAGTGACATGTTAATGAAATGGTGTGCCATAATGCCCCACAGACTGATTTTGTTAGTTGCTGTTGTCTTTTCACTTGAATGTAATATATTCAATTTCAATTTTATAGATATCATGTAAATATACATCTTATAAAAATGTGCACTAAGAAGTATAATGCCATTTCTGAAGTAAGGAAATTTTTATGTTTGAAATAACATATCCCTGATACTTGTATCTATGAGGATGTTTTGATGCTAATATTTGTGACAGTAAAAACTTAAGTTTGATGATATTCTATTGTTTTGTAGGATCCCCGTTTCAATAAAGATGTTGATGTCAAAACTGGTTACAAGACCAGGAGTATACTCTGTATGCCTATCAAAGACAGTAACAATGATGTGATTGGCGTAGCTCAAGCAATTAATAAAATTAGTATTGAAGACGAACCTTTTGAGGAAAAGGATGAAAAGGTAAAGTTTAACTACTGAAGAAGCATAACAGAATTCTCCACAAAAATTCCCTTCATGTATAATTGTATGTAGTTTCATTAAGCTGAAATCACATATGAAGTAGCTCATGTCAGGAAGAAAATCCTTGTGGCTTATATTATACAGCTGTACAGTATAATGTTCACTTGCCTAATAACAATATGTTTTATTGGTTGACTACAAACATTTATTAGAGGAATGATTTATTCAAGTTTTCATGTAAGTTTAGTGTCACCTGGTGGTGACAAGTAACAATAATCTTAGTATCAATTTGTAAAATCCACATTTTGTTTATGGTTTAGTGCGAAATGAAAAAATCATGCCTGGTATATATACGATATTTAAAATCATTTCTTTAACGCACCCCCCTTTTGAAATAGTAACGCATCCCCCTTTTGAACTGACAGGAAAACATGTGCACCTCCCCCTTTGGAACAGAAAGAAACATTTTTTGTTTACGGCACTTATTCTGGGCGTATTGTTACAATTGTTACAAATCGATATTCCTAAAAACACTACAAATGCACCCCCTTTTGAAAAACTGTCTGATGGCCCTGATTTCGCTCTTGATATTGGTTGTCAGTTTTTACACGTGCTTGACGTCCAAATATCGCTACCCCCCTACATTTGACCAGGGGGGTGGAGGGTAATTCCTATATTAAACACTATACGTTTGTGGTCATTGTAATAACTTTTGAGATGATCCCTAAAACCATGAAGTTTCCACAGATGGACGTTTTAATGCATTGAAATAATCATCTGTCAGAGATATCTCCTGTTGTAAAGTCTACTAATTGATATGATTAGAAATCAAAATTAAAATATAAGGATCAGATGTGACTACCTGTGTTCTTTACTATATTGATTGTCACTGTAGGTATTTGCGTCATATTTAGCATTTTGTGGTATTGGATTACGGAATGCACAATTATACGAACGATCACAGCTGGAAAACAAAAGGAATCAGGTGATGAAGAATACTTAAAAGTTTATAACACATAGTCTTAAGATATAGACAAATGAACAAGATATTTGAAGATGACATTGGAAAAAATATATTAATTTCTTGCAATAATTTCTTTCAACTCAGTAACCTTTGAGGAATTAATGGAAAGCCAAAATTAGAACCTTACCCAGAAAAAACAATTAATAGCATTAGCTCAATTTTTTTTAATAGAACTGTTGTGGTAGCTAAAAAAGGCATGTATGAAAATGGAGTATTGGTGCTGTAAAAACTTGAGAATAATTGACAGCAAATTTTTACCAAAAAAAGTATGTTGCAAATCTTTTTTGTATGACTGTATAAAATATAAGAATTGATTTTAAAATTAGTATCTCTCCCAAACAGGTTTTACTTGATCTGGCTAGAATTATTTTTGAAGAGCAGACGAGTGTGGCAAATCTTATCCATAAAATCATGACACATACCCAGTCGTTACTGCAATGTGAGAGATGTCAGGTGTTACTGGTTGATGATTCCACAAAGGTAAACCTTTTAAGCTATTCCAAATTTTCTTTCTACTGTCATGCACATTCCTTGTGAAAATCATCAATTTATGTTGTGGGTTGTAAGAAATTAATTTTAATCCAGCTATTCAGCAGTTGGTATATGTTGCTATGTCCAGAAGCAAATCTGAAAGTTTTTAAAGGTCAATTTAAATGTATAGTGGTGTTACTTCACAGCAACTTATTACGACCAGTAAGTATTTAAAAAACTTCAGGGGCTCTCCAAAACATTCTGACTTGTTGGATAAAATTAAAATTGGGATATTGCTTGTTACACTTTTGGGTAGTCCCTATATAATGGAGGGGGGTAAAAAAAATGGTTCCCAAAAAAAACGGTCGCCAAAAAAAATCGACAACCAAAAAAAAATGTCAAAACAAAATAGTACACTAAATTAAAAAAATATGCAAAATAATGTGTTCGCCAAAAGACAATGCTCGCTGCTCGCACTTAACTGACCAAGGCAATGCTCGCTGCTCGCACTTAACAGACCAGATGCTCGCTGCTCGCGATACCCCCGTACAGTCTCCATAATGGCTAGTGGGGATTTATTGCAAAATAGGTGACAATTTTAACCTTCTGGGAATATATATAAATTAAAATGAAATATTAAAAACTAATGTAAAATTTAATATACAAAATTTCTGGCCAAAGTGCATGCTACTTATCTCGATACATGTAAACAGCACTGTCCCAGTGGATCATCGTTCCTGGATCTCAAATGTTTAACTGGTTGTGCATGGGCAAATAGTTGTAGGCTTTGCATCATTTTCGTTGTCGTCGTCATATACACTTTCTTTGTACAGAATAAATACAGGTCAGATGTAATTTTGACCCAGATTACTTCTTACTTCCAATATGGCAACCATTATTTTTTCCTAAGAAGGCACGTCAGGATATGCCAATTTCCAGCGTTAACTGGATGAAGATGGATTCATGAAAGCCTTAAGTTAGTGTGCGGATTAGGTTATGTGACATTTTTGAGTGACCTTGACAAGAGAGTCACGTTGCACCACTTTCCGTAAAGACGAATGATTGACTAGACGATTTGGACGTGGATTCACGAAGGTTGATGGATGAATAAGGCTAGGTGACATTATAAAATGACCTTGAGAAGTGGGTCAAATACCTCACAATAACTACTTCAATTTTTATTCATATTCGATGCAGGGTAAATACAGGCCAAGTAGAGGTTTGTTATCATTTTCATTACTTCCAATATGGCTGACTGTTGGCCATGTTTGTTCTCGATATAGTACTATTTCAAGTATTATATACAAGCCACAACGTGATGTGATCGCAGGGATATAATGGGCATCTGACATATTGTAAATGTCTTGTTTTGAAAATTGCCGTCAGCAATACATGTGCAAATGTTTTGCAGTTTCACCTAAACACATGATTGTAAAATAGGCATTTGTACACCAGCTGGCTAGACTTTCTGATATCTAAAAGCTTATGTTATTGACATTTGCAATAGACATGAAGACAGATCAAATCTAAATTTGTTAGCGCCAATGTAATATATCCGTTAATATGTCGTAATTTGTTCTACTTCTCACATTACATATTTTATTATAAAGTAATTGAATACAGCAAAAATATTTCTGCCATACGTACATATTTCTTAAAATACAAAAAGCAGCACTTGTTTCTTACTAAAGCAGTGAAAAAAAGCATGGCTAAAGATATCATATACACATTGGAAATTTTAAGTATAGGTTTGTCTTGTTAATACTCAAGTAACTTGGTTACTCTTCATATAGTAACTATGTGATATTTGCATTTCCTTCTATATTTGACTCTACTATAATGATAAAAAATATAATTTTGGTCTGGTTATTTATAGAGTCTAATTAAATTAATAAATTTCTCATTAAAGTTAAATTGTGTCATATATGCACTTTATGTGATATGTCTTTCTGATACATTTACTACAAGATCAGAAGAAGTTAATGACATTTTTATTGAACTTGCTATATATATATATATCTCTCTAGAAATAGCATTTAGATACTTGAGTTATAATCCCTTGTTGGAAACTAATTCAGGAAGTTTAATTTTAACTTGTGTCATAGGTAACAAACATGGCTCTTGTCAGTATAAGTGTAAAACTAACACTTATGTATGTGCATCTTGAAGATTTAGCTTTAAAAAAACAGCTGAACTTGTAAATGACAGCAAACTCTGTTGGAATGGGGGTCGGGTGAAATGAGGCTGAAGTTATTTACCAAGGAAAACTGTAGGGTTGAGAGGAATTTGTTGCATGTCTTGTGGTGTTTATCTTCACAAAACCAACTTGAATTTAGCTAAAAAAATATCTTTGTATCATGTCTCAGTACTATTATTATTTTACTGTTTCAAGATTCAGTGTGGTTAATGGTCACGCTTGCCATGTTTGTTTTGTTCATATTTGCAGAATTTTGATGCTGAACATGTTGATGTTGACAAGCCTCATATGCCAAGTTTCCTGCAGGTTTCAAACTTTATAGGCTTTTGTATTATAATTGCAAGTCTTTTGAAGACAGTTACCTTGCACATGCAGTAGCTTATCGCTGTATTGTATTTTACATTCCTCCCTTGCTTTTTGCCATAGTCTGCTTCTAAATTGTTCACTTGCAATTGATAACCTTGCTATGTAGAATGAAAATTGAGAGGACTAATAGTAAAAAGCTATATATGTTTAAGAATTTGTTTTAAACTAATAAAATATGGCATGTACGTAAATTTACTGACAATATTACTGAAGAACAAATGAAAGGCAAACAAACAACTTTATATACTTTTCAAAATCATAATAATATATTTGTTTATTCTAATCAATAGCAAGCCATAGGCCCATATTGTACAATTTAGTTTACATAAAGTAAATTTCGTTATAAATCTTTTCGTTACGCAACTCAGAAAGCAGGCATGTCATACATTTTACCAACAATTTTGGGTTTCCATATCACCTATTCTGTTTTGGCTTTCTATTGTCTAATATTTGTTTGTCCTTGTCTCTGCAAGTTGAAGCAACAGTGTTTAAGATGCAGTGCCAAGTCATTATGTGCTGTAAATGTTTATGAAGAAAAAGTGAGAAGGTCCTTCATATAAAACTGATATCATATATAATTCAGAAAGTTGAAGATGAAATTAATAATCTTTGAGCTAAACTTTCAAATTTATGTTTATGATTTTACTGTTTAAGCCATCCACTTGAACCTTGTACTTTTTATAGGGAATGAAATTGTAAAAAGGGTGAAAAGTGCTTAATAGCCCTCTTCTTGCTATCTACAGATATACATGTAGCTGTTTTAAATTAGTAACAGCTGTACCGAAAGATAAAAGTATCAAAAAAAGTATTCATACACAAGTACAATCATGTGAATATGTACACAGCTGTATAATTTATGGCAAAACTGATACAAGAATTGGAATTCAGTATTTGTCTGTACATAGGATACAAACTAGACAGTTTAAAACTAATTCTGCCAAATCCAACTTTTTTTGAATACTGGATGGATTGCTTGTAGATGTTATTTTGCTATTAGATCGTATCGAATATTGTTTGGCACAACTGAATCATATTTTATGCTGCAAGTTAAACTAATTAAGTGAAATGATAGACAGAAGTATATACAGAAAGTATACCTTACTCAAACTTTTTAAATCTGTATTTTATTTTTCTGTAAGTAGAAAAAGGTCATGTGACCTGTAAGGTTACCATTTTGGGTTAAAACATTAAATTTTTGAATTGTAAAATTCAATGAATATGTCAAAAAATACTAAACCTATGTAGTTGAAACTTTGCGCAAATATTCTTTACATAAACAGCTATAAAACCTTGTCTCAGATTTTTAAAATTTTGCTTTGTTCAAAAGACAAGAACTTTCAAAATTTATGCATCAGGAAAAATTATTTAGAATTGCATTCTTTCAAATATATACAGTTTTATTAGTCTATCTACTCATTTAATTAGATAAAATTTAACATAAATATAGTGCAAATAAATTGTGCTGAACAAAATTCGCCACCTTAAGAACACAAGTAGGTGATCTTAAGAATACAACTAGGCCCTATTTTTGCATGCAGCTTTTATTTTTGTCTCATTTTTTACAATTTACGCTTGCTTTTTCTTTTGCAGGATAAAAACAATAGAACTAAAAAGGCAACTAAAATGATTATGGTGATTATTGTACTTGCCTGGTGCATTGTGTTCCTCTAGCTTGCTTTTGTCACCAAGTGTAGGAAAAGCTTATAACTTTGTGTGGTGCATGAAATTAAAGCTTGGGTCATTTAACAAAATTATACCAAATTTTATAATACAGCATGTTCAATATTTGAGATGCTTACATTTTTTTTTGAGATGGGTTCTACTCGACCAAGTTGTCAAAAAGTGTTTGTTACAATGCGAACTCCAGCCTCAGATTTATTAAGGTTCCTATGTTGGTATGATGGTTTAAAAGTATCCAGATCACTGAATGCAAGTAGACTCTGTTTAACTGCAACCCCATCACTTTCGTGTGTTTATGCATTAAACCACAGAACCCTTATATGATGGACATGTAATGTATTAACCAACCACGCCAAATTTCAGATTCTAAAAAGATGTAATTATGTGCAGCTAATATACTAATATTTAATCTGTTTGGTTTCATTAAGTAAACTGAACACTTTTAACATTATTTGAAAAGTCTACGTCACTGATAAAGTGAACGGAAAACAACTTAGGAGATTCTAATTGTTCCTATGCGTAAGAAGAATAAGATAAAATGTACCCGTTAGTGTCTTTTCTGTCTGGTGAAATATGTTATTTAGTTATTACCTTTAAGAGCTAGTTCCATTCGGGTAATGTGTGTTCAGCTGTATCTGAAAAATCAAAAATTGTGATATTTCACTCAAAGATCTTTGTGTTTTTTAATTATTGCTGCCTTCGAGTGTTTGAAAAAAGTACTACAGTAGCTGTAGAATGCGTCCAGTAGTGTGCAACTTAGTTAACACGTTTTGTGATGGCTTGCCAAACTTTGCTTGTAGATTTAACATTATGCTGTCATCTATCAGTTCCAAATCAAAGTGAATTCTAATGCTAATTCTAAGTTGAGCGTGCATACCCACTTTATTTGACTCATGGCCATACTTGGACTGGGGAAACCAAAAGTTATTAGATTTGACAAATTGAGAATCATTATAATAGTTACATTTGCTGCTCTTACTGTGTCATGTTTACAATATATACTGATGCAAATGGTAATTCTGAATATGCTCGCTCTGCTTTTGTATGAAGGCACTTCCTACTTGGCTGTGCCAGCACTACTTTTTGAGATAAGTTTTGGTTCTGAAAGGCGGTTTCATAGTTTTTCACCCGTTAGTTTAGTGGTGTTGGGGGCTTAGTTGTACATGATTGCCTGTTGACATAAACCAATATTCCTGTATAGCTATCTCCTAAAAATGCCAATAAAACTGAATGAGTGGCACCACTTTTAATGTTAAACCTGCATTTCAGACAATTTAACTAACACATAAATGTATGGGATTTAATTTATTTTACAAAATATATTATATGATTCTGTTTCCTTTCTTTGAAAGAACTTAGTTAATTAGCTAGAAACTGTCTGTTTAGTTGATATTTTATGTAAAATTGTTGTTGAAAGGTGTAGACAACAACCTACATATTAAATACAACTATCTCATTGTACTTTTGTATTAATTGTCAAGGTGTTATATTTTCAATCAGATTTATTATTTGGTATGTTGTAACCTTGTGGAGAAGACACTGTACTCCCTAGTCTGACTTTGTGAGCTGTTTAACAAATTTTGAAGAAAATATTGAACATATAATGATTGCAATAATTTGATCTGCATGTCTTTATCTGGCATTTCGTACAATGCATATATGTATGCTCGGTCTCTTACTGCAAAAACTTATTTCTCCTTTTCTTATTGTCTCAATTACCAATAATGTAGGAGAATGATTACCAACTGCAAAGTTTCCGGGGGGTACTCAAGTTATTTTTTGGTGGGGGTGTGCAGCCCAATTGGAACTTTTGGATGTGGATTGTATACTTCTTACTGTATTTTTTTGGATTGCTACCGTAAAGATATTCAAAAATTTGGATTGCTTACCCACTGCTTACAGCAAATAATTTGGATTAATTTTAGGTTTGCATCCATAAATAAATTTTGGAATTTGGTTTGTATCAGTCAGTTAGCGTAAAAATGGATTGCTATACTCTAATATCTTAAAATTTGAATTTGCTACCCTTATATTTCACAAAATTTGGATTGCTACCCTAAAATTTCAAAAAAAATTGTATTGGGTTTGCTACCACAAGCTAAAATTTTGGATGGGGTTCCGCGGCACATCCCCGTAGTCAAAAAACCTTGAGTAACCCCTGGGCAAAGTTTGTAGCACAACGGTTTATGCACCTTAAATTGGTGTTTATAGTTCTTCAAAGACATGCAAATAATCTGCTGTTCTTGTTTCAGGGAGTCTTTTCTCAGGTGTTTGACTTACAAGCTAGTGACTTTGACAATGATGACACGTACAACAGGGAAGGGTAAGAGAACAGATAAGAGAAATCTTATGTATTTTTGTAAAATGCATATTCCAAACCTTGACCTTTAATTTAAAGAAATAGTGGTCACTATTCATTTTAAGGAAGATTTCAAATTATTAATTCTTCCAGGATTGTTATATCTTGAATTAATCTTGACTGTCATTTGATTACATAAAAGCTTTGTATTAGAACTTGTCTGTGACATTTTGTTTTGCAATATTGTATGGATTCAGCAGGCTTTTGCCATCTTTAGGGTAGTGTCTTTATTGCTTCAGATACGTCAACACATTATTTAGTAAAGGATGCAGTTGAGGGCCTTCAGATATGAAATGCAGATGAATGTTATTATTATTATTATAAAGCTAGGATATATCAAAACTCTTAGAGTTTTATATATCCTAGTATAAAGCAATGAAATAGTATTTGGGCCTGGTGGTGTTTACTTAATGACTGCAGAACAATTAAATGGTAATGTGTCGTGCGCTGGGTATGGTCTTACTTTTGATGATTTTGTTATGCCGGAATGACATACCTATTATGGCCTCAATCTATGGTATAGCATGGTAAGATTTTTGAGGCCTAGTAAAAGATCTGGTAGGAAGGTAATTTTTCGGAAAAATAATATCTCAAAATAAATAATGGTATTTTGAAGAATTATAAAATTGCCACTATGACATTAAAACTACACAGAAATTAGTCTGACAACACATTTAGGGTTAAATTAGTCTCAGAGAGTGAGGTAAGTTTTTGGCATAGACTGGAGTTCAGTATGTCAGTATACCAAATGCTTGAGTTGAAAGGATTTTTCTGAATATCACCAAAGTATTTATTTTTTCCTGGAGAAAAGCATTACTTACCAACTTATCCTCTTCATGCCGGTAGCACATAAGGCAGCAACATCGGTGACTCTTCTACATCCCTCGATTATTGGGCATGTGTTCAGCCAAATTCCATGTCAATTATCTCTGTTGCAGTTCTGATTCCACAGTTTGTTGCTATGTTGTTTTCGATCAACCTCTCTTTTATCTACCTTCTAGCATCCACCTCAGCAATTTTAGCTTCCATCTTTTCCTCAATGGGCATTGTTATCATTCTCATTTTTAACAGCTCACAATTGGTGATTTTCTATGGAAGAAGATTCGCATGCTATTTCTTAGACTACTTGTATGGAAACTTGATAATTTCTTCATGGAAGAAAAGCACGGCATTAATAAAATATGAGCAGAAAAACAGAAGCATTGTTGTTTATTAATATTGATTTTGCCCCTTTTTGTTTAGAAAATTGTTAAGAAGTAAGAGTGAACCGAAACTAATATAACTATATTAATCTGAGGAGTTAATAATACAATTTTTTGTGCTGTGTTCAGTAAACCTACCTCCTGCAGATGCATTTAGTGAAGAAACACGAAATTCAATGTATCTATTTACTTTATAGGACAAGAAATACCATGGGTGTCAAAATAACATTTTTAACATCAGACCATGTTATTGTCTGGAAAAATGAATAACTTATCCTCTTTTATTTTTATTTCCAGTTGTCAAGAGCCCAGATTCCCAATAAATATTGGTATAACTGGCTTAGTAGCAACTACAGGCGAGGTAAGTTCTTGCATCACTCTGCTTGTCCGTATTATTACTGACTGTAAGTTATACAATTTTCCTGCTCATGCAGTCCGCAGATGTTTTTCTTTGTATCTTAGTAATTTATTGTTCCTTGAAATTTTAGACTTTGAATATACCAGATGCATACCAAGATGCTCGTTTTGATGCAGCCGTAGATGAAGGTACTGAATTTCGCTCCAAAAGCATTTTATGTATGCCAATAAGAAATACTCAAAGGCAAATTATTGGTGTTAGTCAACTTGTTAATAAACTTGATGGAACAGCATTCAACAAGAATGATGAATACTTTTTTGAGGTATTTCTTTGCACTTTAAAATATCCAATTTTAAACTATTTTATGAAACATGTAATTAAAGCGGAAGTGTAACAGTAGGCTTATTTTTTAAACATAATGTTACCACTATTGAAGCGTTAATTGTAGGTTGTAGAGTTTATAGAGTAACTGTTGTTATTTAAACAGTTTTTATAAATACAATTGTATGCAAAATAAAACAAACTTGAAGAGTTTTCTTATCTAGTAATCATTCTTGCTTTTGATATAATATCTTTACTTGATAGACAAGCTTCTGGGTAAATGAATGCAAGTTATTTATTAAAAGATGAGTAGGTTTAGTTTTTCTTATAATATATCAGTACTATTTGATATATTTGTGTGAATTTTTTAATACACTTATCTAGTAGTTGGTGTTTTACTGATGAATTTAAGAATCTTTTTTATATGCCATGACAGCATATTCTACTTGTGTTAATCTAACTATACATTGACAGGCATTTGCTATATTTTGTGGAATGGGCATACATAATACACAGATGTATGAAAAAGCGTGTATAGCTATGGCAAAGCAAACTGTGGCTTTGGAAGTATTATCATATCATGCTACAGCTCCTTTAGAAGAAGCCACTAGGTTAAAAGTAAGTCATTGATCGTATATAATATTTTTAAAAAAATTACGTAGTATTCTTTCTTTCTTCTTTTCTTTATTGTCAATTTTGTGTGAGGCTGTTTAAGAGCCAGAAGGAGCAATTTTAAGGGTCTTGCACCTCCCATATTCCATTTTTTAATATGGTACTAAAAATCCTAATTCTTGCACAGGTTAAAAATTGGAAGCTGTGCATTCCGTAGATTTACTTTCTAATAAGCATTTCAGAGTGTTAGGTATTTTATAGCTATGTAGTTATCTTTGTATAGCACATACTAACAATGGTAGCTAAATCCTATTGTAAAGAGCATATTCTATCAGCAGAAACGGTAAAAATGTTGAACAAAGTTCGAGTTTGGTTATATATAATTGATGTCTGTTACAAATAGCAAATTTACTTTGGTTAAGGCAGGAATTGTAATGTTAACAGATTAAATTTCATGGGTAAGGACAATGAGTTGGTCATTTATTACAATATCTCTATGTTTCACCTAAATGTACCTGAAAGTAAATTAATAGCACTCTTTTCGGCACATGGTTATCTATGTTCACCATTAGGGAGATGTATAGCTACATCATATTTTTTAATTCTTTAAATGGTAAGATAACCCTGGAATCTCACATTTCCTCACAATATATCCGGTATATGAAACTTGGAACTCTAAACTAGAAAGAGTTCCATTTCTGAGTATAAACAGTACCTGTATTATAAAATTTTATCTTTGCAGAAAATGACTGTACCTTCAGTGCAACATTATCGTTTGCTAGACTACACATTTAGTGATTTTCATCTAGATGATGATGACACATTAAAGGCAACATTGAGAATGTTCTTAGATCTGGATCTTGTGGAAAGGTTTCGTGTCAACTATGAAGTTTTATGTCGATGGCTTCTAAGTGTGAAGAAAAATTACCGTGATGTTACATATCATAACTGGAGGCATGCATTTAATGTTGCTCAAACAATGTTTACCATGATCATGGTTAGTGCACTTTTATCTGCTTATGCTTCTGTTTCAACCTCCATGTACCTACGGCTTGTTTTGAGCACAAGACAGCATGTTTAGTGGTACATTATCCAAAATTTTAGCAAGCCCAATCTAAAATTTTCCAGATATAGAGGTAGCAATCCAAATTAAAATAAATTTGAATTTTATATCTACTTTTATACTACACAATTTCAAAATGTGGTAACTAAATCATGCTTTCAAAATGAAAACTATATAAATTTATGAATGTAACATGAAAGCAATCCCATTTTTTGAACAAGCGATGAGTATAGCACACCTCAATTGTGTAACAATCCCATGTGAGTAACTCAATCCAACCCTAGGCTACTGTTAATTAATCATGATAGTGAAGTGCTCCTTTTCCAGACTGGACAAATGAAGAATGTACTAAGTGACCTGGAGATTTTAGCTTTATTAGTGGGATGCCTTTGTCATGACTTAGACCACAGAGGTACAAACAACCAGTTTCAAATAAAGTAAGTATTCACTTGTTATTATTGTATTTGTGAGACTGGTGAACACTTGGTTAGTCACTTAAATCCTGTATATTCTGAGGATGTTGATGTTTTTTTTCTATACCTTTCCTGTGGGTAGATGCACTGTGTATGTAAAATTAAATTGTAGTAGCAAGGAGTTAGAGAAAAAGTGTATAACTTGGTATAATTGCATTTTGCACTTGTAAAATGCAGTTCTGTAAAATATTATGAACAATTAACAATAAAACTAAATAGGCTCATGAACGAAATCTGTATTTTTTCTGACTAACATTGTAAACTGTCTTATTAAAGAATCCTTGCTATATAGTGGTAAACTATAGTTTGTTATTAGTCAAAAAATAGATGGGTGGAATATGTACTGTTTCAGAACCATGTCACCATTGGCTCAATTATATTCAACATCTGTTATGGAACATCATCACTTTGATCAATGCATAATGATACTCAATACTACGGTGAGTGTAAGCATCACAGTCGTAAAAAGAAATTAGATTATATTCATACTGCGTTTAAATGTAGCCAATGAGAAACTAAATTGAATGGTAGAAAGAAAAAAATAGGTTACCGACTTACTTTTTGAGTTTTTTGAACCGTAATTTTAGGTCATTTTACATTGCTTTCAATGGGAAATATGGTTAAAATCGCAGACGTAGTTTCATGAGAAATAATTTTTTTTCACTCATCTATCTTTTAAAGCTCCTTAAAATCTATCCAATAAAATAAAAAAAATATATGTTACTGAGCTTGTTAAAAAATTATTAACTGTTTTATTATTCACAAGTTGGAATAACATCATTTTCGCGGTTTTTTTTTCTGTTTCTTATATAACGTTGTGTATTTAATGTGTTTTTGCATATGAAAGTTAAAAATTCTTGTTTATTAATTTATAATGAACAAATGTCGATTTCAATATTGAACCGTAAATAATTTGAATTACCGAACGCTGGGGTATCAGTTTTCTGTTAATTGTTATTGCTTTTAGGCGACGCATCTGACTGTTGTATTTATTTCTGCAATTTGATTTTAATTGCTTATTTTAGATCAGAACTGTAAAATCAAATTCTACATGATATCCAGAATATAAATCTATCAAAACTAATTTCTGCTCCATAGCTTCTATGCATTCTCAGTTATGGTACATATTGGACAGTTATTCTAGTAATTTCAAATGCTTTTTTGATAATATTCACTGTTGGCACTACATGTTGAAAAAACTCGAGATTGTCCAACGGCTGTTCCTATTTGCATGATCTCACTTGTTTCCCTTATTGGATTTATGCAGTGACAACTGACGAAGAGTAATCTATTTTTATTTTGTAAATAAAATTGCATTTATGTGTCTAAAACTTGGCATTGTTGATTTAAACCTAGTGATTCGGGCTTAAAAACAAAAATAATTCTTAATAAACTGCAACCATTTAGAAGCAGTAAGCACTGTTTTAAGCCAGTATCGTTGATAATAATGAGCATGTAATAATAAAAAGTGCACATTGTGACGTAAAAGATGATGTACATGCGCTACTGATGGTGCGTGTGAACAACTGTGATGCTTATCCTTAAATAAAACAACTAGGCTGTAAACATACTTTTGCTGAAAAAGTATATTTAGACAAAATCAATGGTTTAAAGTGAAGAGAATCATTTGGCAACAAAGTTAGTTTTTGACAAGTGTGACTGTGAGTCCCGAATTTTGAGAGTTCGAATTAGTGGTTAGACTGCTACCCCCAAACATTATCTGAACCCCATTTATAATTCTTTATTGTCTTAACAATAACAGTTTACGAAAATATTTGAATGTTTTTATTCCAGGGAAATGATATTTTTTCAAATTTAGACCAAGAAGAATATGAAAAATGTATACGGGTTTTAGAACATGCCATTTTAGCCACAGATTTAGCTCTTTACTTCCGATATCGAGGAGAATTTTTGAACCTTCTCGACACTGATGATGCAGATTGGAGCAAAGATGAACAT
>JAOXYB010018561.1:0-18225 GCA_028565635.1 Phoronis ovalis | reverse complement strand
ACTAGTTTGTGAAAATCAAGAAAGGTATTTTTCAAGAATCACTGCCCAAAAAATTACAACCCCCCCCCCTTTCGTGGAGCACAAAAATTCATGACCCCCCCCCCTTTTGCCTGGCACAAAAATTCGTGACCCCCCCCTGTGGTAATTTCTGACCAGTCCCTAAGTACCCACAAAGTCAAAGAGCACGAACTGATTTGAGAAAAAATACTTTTGCCATCAGAGTGGTAAACTTCTGGAATAGCCTGCCAGAAGGCAAAAGAAATAGTTTCTGCTCCAAGCACAGATTCTTTCAAAAACCGACTTGACAAATACTGGGCTAACCAAAGAATATGATGATTATCAATAAGGCAACAATCTCCGGAAGTGGGGAGATTCAAGACTGGGATGAAGTCTGACATTGAAGATTTAGTAAGTATAAGTAAACATAAGTAAAAAAAACGTTCACTGTCCACAGACATAGTAGGGTCATGTGTCCAGAATTTTTAGTTCTAGTCCCTAAGACTTTAATATTTATTTAGCTAGTTTAATATGTCCCTGGAATCAAACTTCAAACTCTGACAAAGGCCCTGGACCGGTTATGCCTGAAAAAAAAATGATAAAATACATCCACATACCTTCCCGCTTTCCTGTTATTTTGGCGCATAATTTATGTAAGAGCGTCGTATTTTCCTTGCTGACTGTTTCATTCATGCTGGAATACGCATTACAATAATAACATACGATTATTACAAAGCTGCAAACATATCGATGGAGTTTGCTTTCCGCGCCTTCGCAATTTAGAGCTAGTTACAACATTGTAATTTGGTTACGAATCTAGGTATACATAATATTCCATTTAACGTTGAATAATTGGCTAGGGTGATATTTTATACAAGGTACGCCACTAGTATCCATAAAATGCTCCTAAAATTTTAATATATCAATGTATGATTTGGAATTTTAAACATTGGTGTCAATATAAATTTATGTACGTATGTACCGAAATGAACTGTTTCATAGCGCAACGGGAGTTACTTCCTGTTGGGATTGGATATTTATTTTTGTAGTAAATTATTTAATTTTTATTAGTGTGTGATAATTTTCCCTTTATTCGTAAATGCTTATTATCTCGAATGTCTACGCAATCTTTAGATGGCTAATATATTCAGAAGATGTTTTCGTAGGGTCGGTTTGGTAATTGTAAGTATGATCAGTCAAATGTTTATGGTCCGACGGGCCAACCCATGGCCATGGGGATGGGCCTGTAATGGATTCGATTTATGACTTTATGTCAATTTATATCATGATTAACAGCCATTGGTTTATCGAAATGGGATAATTTATATCATGTTAATACTTCCAGCCCCTTTTCATTTCTGATTTTAACCTATATTATTCATTTCGTCTTTTCGACCATATAAAGGCATAATTAAGTCCATAACTTACAGTATGTGGTATAAATAATACATAAAGGCCCACTTTGACTTTAAAGTTTTGCTATGTGTGAAGCTTTAAAGTCAAACTGAAATCAATTTTACTTCTTGCTATTGAGCCGATAGGTATTGTCATTTCTGCAGACTATGAGTATGTTACAAGAGCAATGTTTCATGTTATAAAGGTGACAGGCAATCATATTTTTTATATCATAGGCTATAGTATATGTATAACTACAGGTTGCCTTATAATCCCTGGGATGGAATGATTAAATAGTTAAAATATTAAAACATATGTTTCATTTTTATTTCATTCATGATTATTTCCTATTGACAGCTAATTAATTTAGATTTGTATAAAGCTGTCCTTAAGTAATTTGTTAATCAAACATTATTAGATTATTTTTCTATATAGTTAATTTAATTATGCAAGATACAGTCATGGTTAATTCATTCAGTGCTGCATGTTAGATTTGTAATAAGCACTATTTAATTTGTCAATTAAACTGTAAAGGGTGAAAAGATTTAAACAATGGGATGCTTGTATGTGTTTGTATCTTTATTTAAATTTGCCTCAGCTTTAATTCCATCAGTGTTCCATTCCTTTTCATGTCTATAGTGCCATCATATTTTACTACGAAATTTAATTTACGAAAAGACATTATTGTAAAGCAGAACTTTTGATAAAATAATACAAGTTTAAAGATAAGGATTGTGTTGTTATTGTGACTATGATTTTTACATGGATGCAGTGGATAGTGTCTGTGAAAAATGCTGAGGTTTTAATTTTGTGCTGTGTGGTAAGAAGGAATTTGATTCTACTTTATAATGTATCTACATCAAATAGTACACTGTATATTACAGCACTCAAGAAAGCATTACATACATGCTTTAATGTTTTAATAGCTTGTCTTTAGAATTTGAAAATTTAGACAGGAAATGCAGAAAAACTGACAGATGGAAGTTTTCTGGTTCATATTTTTTTAATGTTCAGAACTGATTATGTTCTGATAAGTTTTAAGTGCAAATTTATTGTCGTGTTTCTTTTTCCTTGCATGCTATTTCAATTATTCAATGAAACATGTAATTTTTATTTATTTGCCGTATCTGCTGACATGTAGCAAGCCTTCTGTAACACTTCTAAAGTCAAGTTCTATCATAACTATTTTGTAACCATGCCAGTTACTTTCTGTAAAAATAGGTTCCACAGTGCTGTTTGAATATCCTAAAATTATATTTATAATACTAACATTTAAGGCACTAGAAAATGCTAGACACACAAAAAGATTGAAACATGATTAATTTTCAAACTTTCATCATTATATTTAATTTACTATCAGTGTAGTTTGTCCTTATGCCATGATTTTGGTTGCTTTTATTCACTGTAATATAATGTGAACCAGCAATGTTTATCTGTACTCTCAGCTACCACTTTGTAAGTCTTGAGTTTTATAATTTTAAATAGACCTTACTATGAAAAATAGTTTGCTTTTTCCACATGAATTTTTTTTTACTCAATGAGTGTTTTTAAAGTTGTTATTGCAATATTCAAGGACTTTAACCTTGAATTTGTTTGATAAACAAATAGATTCTTCCATTTCTCTTTTTTCTCCTTTAAGTTGTTTAATTTCAGCTTAATTACAAGCAATTTTTTCTAGTTAATTTAACACTCAATTGGCACTTACAATATAGTTTGTTGACAACATTAAGGGTAGTATGTTTATTATGTTACTTTGTTGACAAAAAGAAATCTGCTAACTGCATTACATGTTCAGTTGGTATCAAAGGTTACATAATATTTGGCAGTCCAGATGACAGTATATTGGAGTGTGTAAATTAGATTTCACTGTATTCCTTTAGCAGTTGTTATAATTTATATTTCCCATGTATAATTTTTAGAATGCATTTCTTTATATTGTGTTATCCTATAACCAGTAATTACCCATCTTAAAATGCATTTATATCTGCTTTTCTAACACCCAAGCCATCACTTGTACAACTAACATCCTGGGCTGGGACTAATTAGTAATATTCAATAACATTTACAACTACATTACCATAAAACACCAGTGCACAAGCATTCTCTGTATATACATGTTTGATGCTCATACAGTATAAGGTTATCCTGGATACTTGTTTCAATATACTTCAAGTGTCTTTCTTAAAGACCTTTCTTGTTAATAATTCATTAATGTAAGTTATTCTACTTAAAGCTGCACTCATACCAGAAATGTGTAAAAAATGTGTAGTTTACTTAAAGTAAGAAAATCTACCTTTTAGCGTGATTAGTGCAAGTATCGATCAGTATCTGGCTCCAGAACATTTCCTAGCACACTCATTCAGAAATCGCTGTGTACTTGTACGCCGGCTACTTGTGTACACATATTCTGTGACGTCAACTTCACAAAATTGTGAAAAACCTCATGAACCGTAGCGCAGCCTTTTAAAAAGCATACACGGTTAAAATAAACTCAAATATCATGGTAATTCACCTTAAAATGGTTAGTGTCACTTTGGCCGATTTCAAAATATATTTCATTAATATTCTGATTAAAAAATAAAGAGTTTTGTTGCAAAAAGTTTGTTGTTTTATATACTTCCTCATATAACCGCCTTACAGACTCAAAGGCTGTATTACTACGACATTGGCAATGACGTAGCTTTGTCTGTTTTCGCTCGACTTTGGAATAAGATAGGTCGTTCATGCTCAGAGGCCGAAAGTTTGATTGGAAAAACTGACGGAAAAGCACATTTTTTATAAAAACTTTTTCACGAAAATTTATTTATTAAGCATAATTATTGATTCCTGACTAATTTTTTTTTTGAAATTCGTTTATGTTATTATAACACTTTTCTGGTATGAGTGCAGCTTTAATAAATGCAATAAATAAAAACATTTTGCCTCATCTTGAAAGAACTATTACTAATTAGCTGATGCAGGCATACCAGACATAATTATAAGGGATAACACATACCCACACTATATATACTCAAAGATTAATCTTCAATAGTTTTGGAATTTTAAGCTAAGTAAGTGGCCCACATTTATCTCCTGGTATTAAAAACATGGATTATAAAAAATGTATTGCTGATTCATTGCTAGTCCTGTTGAGATGCAGGTATCCCTGTAACAAGTATAAGTTATGTTTAAATTGTATTTAAAAATTTTCACATAATTATTACAAAAGCAGGTGCATGCATGTACCTCTGCTTTCTTTCCATGGTAGAATAAGGAGTTGCCAAAGAATTATTTTAAAATAATATCAAAACAAGGCATTTATGTCTGTGGGAGTAGTTTAGTTATGAAGAAGGATATACACATTAAAAAAGATATCAAGAGCTTAATACATTTGATTGGAAAACCAATGGTTGATGATATAAAATTATAACAGACTAAAGTTCCTCTTGGATTCTATAGAAGTTCTATAGAAGGATTCTACAGAAGGCTCTATAAATATATAATTATATATTATATAAAATGTCTTGGAGAGCTAAGCTTGGGCAATTTTGGGATGGAATTTTGTACATATATCACAGGCTAGAAGAGAGGTGGCAAGACTACTGTGTTGATCTTGTAGGTTAATTTAAGATTTATGAGCTGATACTGGTGCCTTCTAACTGGATAAGATTTTTTATGTATTGCAATAAATATAGTTCTTATGATATGTGCTAGTAGTATTTTATACTGCTAGTAGTTTTTAGTCAATCGTGATGTAAGAAAAATAAGACTTCCATAGTAGTACCTATTATTTTTCACTGTTTAAAGTTTCATTAATTGATCACAATGTAAAAATAAAACAATATGTATCTGTACTCTAAGAGTATATGTAGCCATTCATTGAATTTGAAATGAAATAGTATGTGAATTATTTCATTAAAGAATTGTTGTTTATGCTTTTATTTGTCCAGGGCCTGGTGGATCCTCCACGTCCCGAAAATCGAACCATCCATATTGCTCAGCGCCTGCCTCCTATGACAGAAGTATATATTCCTGAAAAATATGTAGAAAACAGGGTTGTTTCATCTAAGGTTTGTAAGGCCAAATTTATCAGAAAAAAAATTAGAAATTTAAAACATGTATAAAGGCAGCAATGCAAGGAATAGCAAAATAGAAAACTTTCCGTTATGAAATTTCAAACTGTTAGAATATTTTTTAACATATTGTCAATTCCTTTGAAATTTTTTTTGGAATAACCACATTATTTCACATAATAATCATGAAATTTGTTTTGTTTCATTTCAGTATACAGCTTGGAATTTCCTGCCAAAGAATTTATTTGAGCAATTTAGAAGAATTGCCAACTTTTATTTCCTATGTGTTGGAATTATTACGGTATTGTTAATTATATTATTCTTGTATTTGAAGTATTTTTTGTAGAAATCCGTCTGTTAATCCCTGTATTTTGAGTGTTACCGGGTAATAACTAGCTTATTTATTGAACTTGGGTTTTACAGGTTCCATTTATTTTAATAAGCCAGCACCCAGCACCACACCTTTTTTCTTCATTATTAAACCTGTTTCAATAACAAGTAAATAAATAAAACCGATGTGTTGGAAATATAGTAGCATGAATTATGACTTTTTAACAGACAGCAGCGCTTGCAAATTGTGATTCTAAAATGTGAAGTTATTAAATATAAGATAGTCTAAACATTAAACAGAACACGTCATTTTGAGCGCAACAAGCAGTTGGGAAGTCAATTCAACATTGTCTTGAGGTTTCACCTGTTTCATATTATGGACTGTTGTCGAAATGTTATGGGATATATACAAATTGTATATTATATTAATGGGCAATTTGTGAGAAATATTTCATTGCATCCATTACATGATACTATTTTCGGTATTATTTTCTTTTGCAGCTTTGTATACCGGATGCACCCGTTAGTGCAGCCACATCTGTTTTACCATTGGTATTTGTTATTGGTGTAACAGCAATGAAGCAGGTAAGAATTATCTGATTCTCAATGTGAAAAGTTTGTCAAATCCTAAAGCTAAAACAAGTCAAACCAAAATGTTTATCCTTTGAAACCGTATGGTGACCGATATGCATATTCCTAGAGCCTATCCCTTGTTGACAGTGTTGGTATGGTGTTTCCTACAGAACAACAGGATAGTAGCTAAAGTTTATTGATGTAGTTCTTATTTGTGGGATGTATGTTTCATAATCATAGCTTTATGGAATCATAAATATTTAATATTAAAAGCATTAAAGTATCATTTCACTAATTTCTTGGTACTTTCTTTTTAATAGAGAAATGACTGGTAACTAATGTGTCTGAAATTTAAGATCCTGTATAATTTATTGTTTTAACCTTTTATATTCCACAGGGATATGAGGATTGGTTGCGGCACAAAGCAGACAATGAAGTCAATAACCGCCCCGTATTTGTTGTAAGAGATGGAAAGTTACTTGAGATAAAATCTATGGAAATACAAGTAGGAGATATTGTTAAAGTTAGAATAAATGAAGGTTTTCCTTGTGACTGTGTTATGTTGTCTGCAAGCGATTCTGATGGACAGTGTTATGTCACTACAGCTAACTTAGATGGAGAAACAAATTTAAAGGTAGCAACTACAGTTAAATAATACAGTAATGCGACATTGGTATAAATATTTTTAGTGGAGAATTGTGCATTGAGCAACATATTACTCGTAAATCAGATCAGTTAATGAGTTTATACTACACTTGTACTTAATGCTCCTTTGGTGGTCTATTTGAAATGACTGTTTGACATTTGTGTGGAAATTCCTGTTGCAAAATAGGATGATAAACAGCAATTCATCATAAGGAGTAGGATTAATAAAAGAGGCTGAAAAGCATGGATGTAAGTGATAATAGGTATATACATAAGTGATGCTGTATGCAGCTATAGAGGACTGCTGTTAGCAGTGTATAGATTTTAAGAGGAAGTACATACTAAGTTACATTTTTAATTCTACCACCACTAAATTATTAATAAATAAAATTATAATAGGTTTATGTCAGTATAATACTTCTGTTTCAGTGTTTTTATGCTTCCCAAGCAACTAGGAGGTTCCAGACACCAGAAAGTTTCAACGATTTTACTGCCGCAATTGAATGTCAACAACCAATCACAGACTTATATCGATTTGTTGGACGAATCACAATTTATGATACTGCAGGAGACTCCCAGGTAGAAGCATTGGGACCAGAAAATGTTTTATTACGAGGAGCTAGATTAAAGAACACATCTTTCATTTACGGTATGCATATTTTTTTATGTTTATTTATAATATACATTTTTCAAAATATAAAATTCTGCAAGTTGCTCCTAATGGAAAGGTTACTGCGTTTATAAGTGAATATGTTAAAACATTTTACTCGTGTCTAAGCTATTTTTTTATAAAAATGTTTAATTTCTTGTTTACAGCTAGTGCAATATACACAGGACAGGAGACCAAAATGGCCTTGAATTCAAAGTTTAAAAATGTTAAATTTTCTCAAGTTGAAAGGTGAGAACTTACACATTAAAAGTTCTATAAAAGACCATATGCATGTTACATTTTGAGTATGAACGGTGACACGGTTTATTCTCTAAGTTCTGCACCAAGTGAAAAAGAACCCCGTTAATTTAATGATCAAATTCTCTGCGGCACTGCAACTATTACCTATGTGGCTCTGAGCACTTCTGGACACATTTTGCTGTTTTCATTTATAGTTATGTTTCCGTAAGTCTTTTTAGTGGCAACTCAGAATTGCCCCTATAAACAATCACGCTGCTGTTGTGAGTTTGATCTTGATTAAATTGTTTATTTTTCATAAAACAAGTAATTCTGAGGCAAATTATAAGACCTATTTTTGGTGTGATTTCACTGTATTGTTTGTCAGTTCCATTACAAAATAGTTCTGATGGGGAATTTGAATTTGTTGAACCTCATAATAAAACTATGTTCATCTCTTTACTCTCTAACATTTCTCCTATACCCTGTAAATATAAATTGTAAATTGTTCTTCTGTACTTTCAGGTCCATGAATACATTCCTTATATTCTTCCTTATAGTCTTGTTAATAGAAACTATAATATGCACAGCTCTGAAGTACTGGTATACATCCAAGCCGAGGGTACAATCATGGTTCACTATGTATAACATACCAAGTAAAGGAAGCTCAGATGAAGGAGTTTCTGTAAGTTTTATAGTTGCTGATTATTTGTAGTGTATTTGTTGAGATTATTATTATTACTACTGTTTGTCATGAATGTTGAAATGAACATGTTGACATATACTAGGGGATAAGCGAATTGTACTATCGTATTACTTGCTTCCAGCTTAATGTTGAAAGATGAGATGAAAGGTTATTTAAATAAGGGCATAGTTAGCTATTACTTGCCGTGATTTGAATTTTGTTGTTTCATAATTTATCTTAAAGCCATTAAGAAACTATTTGTTCGAGGACACTGTAGTGTAAATGAAGCTCTTGTATTCCTGAATGATTTCTTACCTTAAACATTTTCATATCTCCATCTATTAAATGTATGAGGTGATATTAATTCAAATTTTTAGTGATGTAACTTGTTTCTATACCGGTAAACAAAAGTTTCAACTCAAAAAGGTCTAATCTCACTTTAAAATAGGAGTCTGCCTCAATGAAATTTATGTGGACTTCATTTTAGGCTTTAGGTGTAATCAACGACTTCTTTGCATTCCTGGTGCTGTTTAACTACATTATTCCAATATCATTGTATGTGACTGTAGGTGAGTAGCCATGTTTATACATACACTCGGTTCCTTAATTTTTTTCATTACATATTTTTGTTCAATTTGCATACAATCTCAACCTTGTAACAATTGATCAGTGTTGAGAAATATGATTAACCTTCTTTCATTTGAAAATACATTGACAGTAAAACCAAAGGACAGACAGGTCGCATACAACTAGTAGAATTTTGGTTAGAGAGTTCCAGTAAGGGTATGGGATAGAGGGGAAGGCGTAATTGATATTTATTGACATGGGTTATCTAGTAGAACTGGCGTACCGGTTATGAAACAAATACATAAAAATGTTATTTGTTTAATGTAATATTTCAATTGCAGCGTATCCTCTGAAATAGCTCTGATGGTAACTACAGACAGAGCAACAGTGAAAAGTTTGAACACTAATGTTATTGCATACCTAGTGAACAAATATTTACCAGCATGTTTAAGGATTAGGTTAGTTCCGTAGGGGAATCACAGTACTGACATATAATTATACAAAAATATTGATCTTATTAATGACAAACTTAGTACATGTATGTTGTTTTTGTGATTTCAGAATTGCAGAAATTCTTTGGTTCATTGTTTTTTGTTTGGGATAGTGAGATGTATGATGAGGAAACAAACCAAACAGCAAAAGCAAACACGTCAGATTTAAATGAAGAATTAGGACAAGTAGGTTTTGAGAGATGTTTCACCAATTTCGCTGTTTGAATTTTCTAAAAATGAAACAGTAAACAACTTCATCACTAAAATTTTGATCCTGTATAGGTTTTCCTTACAATTTTAGGTACAATACTTATTCACTGACAAAACTGGCACATTAACAGAGAATGATATGCAGTTTAGACAATGCTCTATTAATGGCAAGAAGTATATTGAGAATGGTGGAATGTTATGTGAAAAATCAGACATTGAAGAGATACAGCCAAATCCTCTTCCAGCATTCACAGTAAGCAAGTTTGTATTATGTCTATGAACAAGTTCTATAAACAATTTTATTGTGTTTCAGATGTAGTATTGCTATCACTGTTCTCAAGTAAAATTGCTTTGTTTCAAAACAAACTTTGTAAATGGAATGTTTAGAAAATGTATTACCAAACAGGCCAAGAATGAAAGCTGTATGTAATGTTTATTAAATGTAAGTGCATCATGTAATAATACTAATCGAAAATATCATTTTGTTAACTTAGTCATAGTATCAGTAGTTTCTTCATACATTACAAATTGGTATTGTAAATTATGCAGTGCATCTTTATTGTAGGAAGAGATTGAAGAATTTATACAGGTTTTAGTCCTGTGCCATACTGTGCGTGTTGATTGGGCAGATACTTTTGCCAATGGGAATGCAACTGGTGATGAAGTTGTAGATGGAGCAATGTTTTCTAAGCAGCGTTCCACAACAGGTTTGGACTATGATTATCATGCGTCTTCACCAGATGAGAAAGCATTTGTTGAAGCATGTAGGAGGTATCTATTCTCTTCTGTTTTGGGCATGTTTGATGCACTATTATCTCTAGTAATCCAGTCTTTCTTAAAATATATATTTTGCAGTAATTATCAGACCAATCAATAAAAGCCAGATAATCTGAAGATTCCTTAAAAATTCATAATTTCAAAGGAAATATTTACTTAAAGCTTCCATAAATGCTGTATTTGAAGCAGTGCATGAAGTCTGTTTAACAAACTCTGATAAGTTAGAGAGTATTCATCTTGTACTTGTAGAATGTGAATTTACATTGGATAGACACATAATAACACAGCATATTTATGTTGTGAAACTTAGATTTTAAAAAAAATTGTCAAATTATGGAATATACAATCTTGACTCTGCTCTTGATCTTATAGGTATAGTGTTGTTTTTCATGGCACTCACAGTGATCTTTTAGAGGTTACGGTAAAAGGCAAGTTGAAGAAGTTTGAACTTGTACATGTGTTAGATTTTGATGCTACAAGAAAAAGAATGAGTGTTATCATTAAAAATGAAGCAGGTAAGCGAAGAAGGCAAATAAACAATAATTGTTGTAACAGTAATCAATATTTTAATAACACTCACATTTTTTGCTGCTCACATTCCAGTGAAATCAGAATGCAAAGTAATGCTTGTAAGGTTGCTAATCTAAGTATATGGCTATACTTCTCTAGAATTATTGCAGTATATTTAAAAAATGTCATGCATCTACTGTTGGTACAGAAATAAGAGTGCGTAAACATTTAGCATGACAGCAGTTAATCAGAATTTGACAGAAGCTTTCCAAGCATACAGTTTATGACTGTTTGCTCATATGTCATTACTGGTTAGAATTCAGCACTACTAAATAACAGTATATTTATTAAGTGTATTTTATTTCAGGAGAATTTTATTTACTGTGTAAAGGTGCAGAATCAGCTCTTTTAGATCGAGGTATATCAGGCGATATTACAACAACATTACAGCATGTAAATGACTATGCCATGGTAAGATAAATATATGCAAACAGAAAACAAGAGCAAGTAATTTTTTATCTATAATCAACTATCAGGAATGACTGAATGACTGCGTTTGTTATGTTTGTTAATTGAATTGCTTAATTTCAGTATGTTTGCATTTACATTTACTAGGCATTTGATATGTTTATGTTACATATCTGTGATTTCCATTTTGTTAACATAGTTTAATTTTAAACTTTAATAGGCTTTTAAAAATAGAAAGAAGCTGACGGTTTGATATTTTCTCTTGACCAAAGATGACATTGCATATCGGCTTGTATATTTACTATTTTTATTGATGCTTATTTTACAGCTTGGTCTTCGCACATTAGTTATAGCTCAGAGAAAGTTATCTATTGAGGAATTTAAACATTTTGATGAAAGTTTACAAGCAGCCAAAAAATCCTTAGACAATAGAGAAGAAAAAGTAAGCTTAAATCTGTGATTAATTTAAATGAATGGAAAATCCATCTATCCCAAAACAGTCTAATGATATAGTAGTGAACAGCAATATTTTCAAAGTTCTGTATAGGGGAAAGGATTATTATATTCTGGGTAAAGCTTACTTACTGAAAATATAAACATTTTTATACAAATTTCTTTTAGTTGGCATCAGTTTATGATTCTGTTGAGAGGGACTTCCACATTCTTGGTGCTACTGCAGTGGAAGACAGACTTCAAGATGGGGTTCCTGAAACTATTGAAGCTTTGCGAATGGCAGGCATTAAAGTAAGTAGTTGGGGAGTTGATCACGCATTCACAATCAGAAGAATTTTAACTGCAACTTTGTGTATGCATTACACAAAGGTATGATGGATTAATTAGGCATATGGTTATGCTCATTAATATAAATGCAACAACACCATATACTACTATGGCAGTGGAGTCTGTCAACATTTACTACCACAGCAGTGGAATCTGTAGTAGTCCTACTTTTGGGGTAAATTACTTACCATCCCTAAAATGATGTAAATGTTAGGGCATCTTTGTATTTGTGTGAGTATCTTAAGTTCCCAATTAATGAATATGTTCATTTTATTAAGTAACAGATTGTATCATCAGCGTTTTTCTTCATCTACTCTGCTACTCTATTTTGTAACTATTTTTTGGAAATGTTTTTTAAGATTTTTACTGGTAATATTACTGTGTCTAGCCTGAAATGAAACTGAAACTTTATCTTGCCTCCAGATTTGGGTGCTAACAGGAGACAAACAAGAAACTGCCGTGAATATCAGTCATTCTGCAGGACATTTCTTTCGATCAATGATAGAGCTAGAGATTACGAAACAAACAGATGTTAACCAGTGTGCTGAATTATTAGTTAAACATCGTAGGAAGTAAGATTGTTCTTGTATGCAATGTGAAAAATGTAGTTAGATCTTCCTTACAGAGCTTGATCTCACATTAATTAGTTTTACACCTACAGATTAATGCAGTACAGTTACAACTGATTAATAGGTCTCTTTCATAGTTCTGGTATTAACTCTCTTTTTGATATAACAATTTAGTAGTGTTTTAGTGGCTTCCATATAGAGTGTTAACAGATTAGCTCCTGTCTATATTACAGAATTACAGAAAGCCTTACGGATACTGTGTTTGCTGTGACAGTAGATGGTACTAGTGTAGCTTTAATGCTGGAACATCATAAAAAAATGTTCCTTGAAGTGTGCCAAATGTGTACAGCAGTGCTGTGTTGTAGAATGACACCCATACAGAAAGCAGAGGTGAGTTCTTTCATTTAAAAATATAAATCTGTTACAAGATAAAAGCTTCAAGTGAATATCAATAGGAATCAGTCGGAATAGCTACACTATTTGGTGTATTGCACAATTATGTAATTCAAAGTAAATGAGACTATGATTTAATGTCTTAGAAGCACCATCTTTTGTTCCTTTCTGAGAAAGGAAATCTCATAAATACTCGAACTTTCAGATAGTACACATGATAAAGAATTCTGCAGAAAAGCCAGTGACTGCCGCTATAGGTGATGGAGCTAATGATGTATCAATGATACAAGAAGCACATGTTGGTCTTGGTAGGTGGTACAAGTATTATTCTCAACCCAAATATATGTTTATATTGCTGGTGTCGATAAGGATGGTACTTAGAATTTAAATCTACCAGTGACCCAAATAATGAAAAACAAATTGTTGGATGTACAATCCTTCCATGTATTTTTTTCTGTGATTGGAAATTATCAGATACTCTGGAGAATGGAACATTTGCAATATATATTTTGCTTGCTATTAAAATATATATTACTTTCAGGTTACAGGAAAATATGTATAATTAACTGACTAATTTGTTTAAAGGTATTATGGGTAAAGAAGGGAGACAGGCTGTCCGATGCAGTGATTATGCATTTGCTAGGTTCCGATTCTTAGTCAGGGCACTTTTGGTGCATGGCCATTTTTATTATGTAAGAATAGCCACACTGGTACAATATTTCTTTTACAAGGTATCTATATTTTATTTATAAAATTTCATTGTGTCAGTTGGTAAAGGTATACTGTTACAATCAGATTTCAATAAAAATTGTGAAGAACTAAGTAACTTTTACTGCATTTTATGTTGTGCAGAATCATTACTTCAGTTAGTCTGTATTACTTAATCCAACCAGTCATTTATTTATCCATCCCCCAAAAAGCAATGATTTGAATGATTTATGGAACATAACATTTTGTCTGTTTTATTACATTAGAAATATGTGCTTTTGTAATGTTGTTATCCCCTTGCTGTATGCAGATTGATTTTAACTAACATTTGTTTTAAAATAAACAGGAGGGGGATGGTATTCCATAAAAACACCTTGTTACTGGTTAGTATTGTTGTTTGAACAGTTGTAATAAGCTGACAATAATTGTTTGTTATTTTATTGTAGAATGTGGCTTTTATATCAGCACAAGTTTATTATGCAATATTTAGTGGTTTTTCAGGCGTGGTAAGTGACAGGTTCTTTACACAAGTAATACATACAATAACAATGTTACTGTAGGTTTCTGAGTTATGCTCTTTTGTATATACAACATACAGGTTTGTGATACGGTAAAATGATGTCAGAAATATCTGTTATTATGAGACACTGAGGGGGAAAATGGGTAGGGACCACTGCTGAAAGGAAATAATATTGCCTTTTCACGAATCACAAATGATAAATTCCTGCAATCGTGGGTCACGAAAATAATATAACCCTTTCCCACCAACAATAATTAACAGGTTGTATGCAGTACTAATAGTCTATTGGACACTCCTAAGAAGCTAATTATACTGCAAATTATTGTTCGGATTATGTTCCTTGACTATTCATACCCTTGTATTTTCGTTAGAGGAGCTACAAAGGGGGTAACAAGAGGGTTCAATTTCATTGCAAAGAAATAAAAAATGATAATCTTATTGCATAAACAAAACTTTATGTAACGCTATAACACGAAAATAAAACATAATGTTTATCACATTGCACGGACCACAATAAAATTCAATGATTCCCACAGCACAAAAATAAAATATCCCTTTCACACCTGTAGGAAAATAAGTTTGCCACCACTCTATCTAACTGAATAGTCTGATGACCCCTATCCCTCTAAATACATAAACTAGTGCTTGTCTGTATATATTTATGTATACGGAATTCAGGATTCTGTGTTTCCTAAGCAATTCCCTGACAGACTAAGCGGATGAGGTTAGAAAAACCTGAGTAGCTGTCAGGAACCAGTATTTAGTACCTTATCCGATGTGAGCATAACTCGGAAACATACTATAATAACTTTATATAACATATCATTACAACTTGGAGCGTTTGAAGTTTTCTTGTAAATAAATACTAATATAGCATAATTCATAGGAAAAATCTTAGAATTGTAGTCCAATCTTGATTAGTACCAATTTTTTCTTTCTTTTCAGTCACTATACGACAGTTTCTTTTTAACGTTTTACAATATAACATTCACATCCCTACCCATATTTGTCTATGCATTGTTTGAACAGCACATCAAAATGCAAGAATTGGTGGATAACCCAGAATTATATAAGTAAGTACTGTTCAACAGAAAAATGTTCAATTTTAATTTTGTTCAGATAATGACAGTGGGATCTCATCACATAATAAAATAAATCTCACTTAAAGACTTGAATTATGTCATGTCTTGAAGTTGTGTTTCCAGTATTTTATATGGCTCCATTTTGTTTACAGAACTATTCGTAACAATTCGCGGCTATCCACACAGGAGTTTGCCAAATGGAACTTACTAGGTATGTGAGAGACTTATTTGTTACAAATATAGTTGACTTCTTAATTATTATGTTGAACTTACCACTTATCTGTTTTCAGTATAATGTTGTTTAATGAGTGGCACATAAATTTACTGGAGAACATATAATGTAACGCTTCTTTATAAATAGTACTACATACAGCTAGTAATTACTGATGTTTTTAAAACAGCGTGAATACTGTGTATGTACGTGCTTTGTATAAAGTGATGCAAACACATCCCATCACAGTTTCTTACTTTCCAGGTTTCATCCATTCTGTAGTAACATTTTTTGGATGTTATGCTATTTTTGTTACTGATACATCACTGTCACAAGATGGAAAGGTATTTATTATATTTACTAATGCTGTCACTTGTGATGCATGATTCTTGTGCCAGGGCAACTGAATTTGTGATAATGTGCACCCAGATGAATTAGGAGATATTCCCTAGTATTGCTTAGACTATCCTAGGCCATCCTTCAACTTGATATTGCTTAACTCCACAACACTAGCTGTTAAATCATCTGCTGTGGCTTTGTGAACAGGTTATATTAAAGTAAGTTGTAAGGGAGGCAGACATGGATTCCCACTATTTGCCTGTGGTGCTTGTGAGACAACATAACCATTGTTTACTTTCATGCTGCTAGGTGATTGGCAGAAATGTCTTCTAGTTAACTGACAGGTCAGAAAAATGAATTCATTTTGTTACAATGATTTTCAGTGCATCTGCTCTATGTAAATGATGTTTAAAAATATCCTGGGTTATAGCATTGTTTTCTTCATTTGAATTATATATTGAGGTATCATTTAAGAGTCCAGCTTTTAAGCGGATTCTGCTTGTCTGGAAGATTTTATATTTAATGTGATAAGGGAATATCTCAAAAGTTCGCAAAATGTTTGTATAGATTTTACTCACAAAAGCATGTCCGTACCAAATTTATCTATAAAAAACAGAAATATCCGATTCACATCCTAGCAATGACAAAGACGGATTGCTAGTAGCAAAATCACTAAAACAAAAAATTCATATTTTCATTTTGGATTGCTGTATAATTTGTTTTCCAACTTTTTAAAACAGCTTTTTTTTAGTGAAACTCATCTGTGACAATAATGTTTCATACATAGTAATGTCGTAATTTTGCTTCCATTTTCTTATGCTTGGGGTTTCAAACATTAACTGGATATAAGCATTGATGGTTCCAAGTGAAGGCTGTTGAACCAATCCAGTAAACTGTAGAAATTACATTTTTTTACCGCTCCCAACTTTGGAAGAATTTTTGCAAATAGTTTTGCGATTTCTATAGTTTACCGATATCTATACTAAAGGGAGACTAAACCACCACCCACTAAAGGAACATTGTTCATATAGAATCAGTTTGTGAACTTTTGAGATCTTTCCTAAGTTGGTAAATGTTCAATTAAGTATATTAAGAATGTTTTTTATTTCTGGTTTAGATGTTTGGCAACTTTGAGTTTGGTACCGTTGTCTATAGTGCAGTGGTTTTTGTTGTTAATATCAAGGTATGTTTAATAATTAATTTTATTTAAGAACTAGCATTATAACTGTTGATAGTTATAAATCAGTGGCCATACACGTTTCAACAAGGTTTGTATGAAGATGTATACTTATCAAGCTGTCTGCATGTTACACATTTTTTGTAAAAGTAAACTGACAGTTTGTTGAGGGCGGAATGCTTTTAAAGTATCTTTTAACTTAACACTTTTCCTCCCAGGTAACGATATATCAGCAGTACTTCAACATATTCTAATTAAATGAAAATAATCATTTTGTATAAAATACGTTCGTGCTATGTAATTTTGAACCTTTCCCGGTTTGTGTTACCATCTAGCAAAGTTCATAGAGGTCATCTCCCTTGAACGCGCACGTGTTAAAGCTAAGCGCCTTTCTGTTTATTTGAAGTGCAGTCTAAAGTGTGTTGGAAAATATTTTAATTATTATCGACCCGAACGTATGCCAAGTTTATGATTTGGACAGTGTAGTAGTTAAACGTGTCTAGATTCTAACTGGGCACTTAAAATTCTCACGAAAATTGATTTTGGTGGTGGAATTTAGATGTTTACAACAGGCTATTCGGGCACCTTGCAATGATATTTTTCCAATATCTTTTATCCTGTTGCGACGGAATAAATGCATTCGTGTGGACAAGTAGAGATACAGCGTCTGTTTCAGAAACCTTTATGTGTTGTGTACACGTTGAACTGTAATTTCGCAATTTTTAGTTTAATCCAGTGAGCATAGGATTATGCTTGATTTGCAGGAATTTGCGACCTAATTCGTACCATTCATGTGGATGTATGTAATGTAAAAAATAATATAATGCTCATTTTTGCATCCTTGAAATTCAACAAAGGCG
>JAOXYB010018550.1:0-18227 GCA_028565635.1 Phoronis ovalis | reverse complement strand
TTGTTTATGGATCCTCTCTTTTCCTACTAGTTTGTGAAAATCAAGAAAGATATTTTTCAAGAATCACTGCGCAAAAAGTTACAACCCCCCCTTTCGTGGTGCACAAAAATTCATGACCTCCCCCTTTTGCACCAACCCCCCCCCCGTGGTAATTTCTGACCAGTCCCTAAGTGACTATTTATTGTTTTAACACATACAGCTGGATAATGTTACATATATTTCCTAGCACATAATAATATGCAATTCATTAGCCACCTGGTATATTGGTGATGTTGTCTGTTGTGGTTAATTTAGCAAAAACTCACTCACAGGATAAAAATAACACCGCAAGTTATCCTGTAATTTTCCCATTATTCTACCCCCAGCCGGGGGGTGGTCAATATGAAAGTGGGTACGCATGTTCCAATAAAATTTCGTGTGAAAGGGTATGGTTTTCGAACCGCCGGCGCGTAACGTGCTTAGGGACCGTTTTTTTGGTTAAAATCACGAAAAGGGGTGGTTTTTTGGAGGTGTGGTACTTCCTAAGGGGTGTTGTTTGGAAGTTTCACTTCGTTAGGGTAATTGTTAAAATTTCACTTTGTTAGGGGTGCAAATACGGTCAAGAAAACTTAATATGTTTACAAGAATGTGTATTCCCCGTCATATGAAAGTTACTTCCTGAGTTGATGCTATTTTGAGAATGACCTTTTAAAACACGGCATACGATTGGTCAGGTCAGGGTTCAGGTATCACGTGATCCACTTCCTTAGGGGTGTACTTTTTGTGGAATTTCACTTCGTTAGGGGCTTTTTTGAAAAGCCATGTTGGAACATGGGTACCCACTTTCATATTGACCACCCCCCCGGGACCCCCAGCAGTAGGTACTTTGGATTTACCCGCAACCGCCGAGTCAGATTCACTGTTATCGAGATATCTCAAGAAGGGAGTGTGATATCCATTTGAAACTTAAATCGTATATTACTCGCATAGTGACAATGAAGCCTATTGATTTTGGGGTCATTCAGAACCAAAATGGCCGACTGGCGTCCTCGTCAAGCGCATCAAATTCACTGTTAGGGGGATATCTCAAGAAGGGAATATGATATCCTGATTTGAAATTTAAATCATGTATTACTCGCATAGTGAAAATGAAGCCTATTGATTTTGGGGTCATTCAGATCCAAAATGGCCGACTGGCATCCACGTCAAGCACATCAAATTCACTGTTAGTGGGATATCTCAAGAAGGGAATAGATATCCATTTGAAATTTAAATCATATATTACTCGCATAGTGAAAATGAAGCCTATTCATTTTGGGGTCATTCAGAACCAAAATGGCAGACTGGCGTCCACATCAAGCACGTCAAATTCACTGTTAATGGGATATATTTCAACAATGGAATGTGGTATCCTTTTGAAATTAAACATTACATTACACTGTTTGTAAGATATAATGTCAGGGGGTTTATTGTTTTTCACCGTGATTATTCCTGTAATACGACTTTATGTAACATCACTAACTGTACTTTATCACAGCTTGTAAGAAGATACTTTCAGACTTTATTCACTGGATGCAAAATTTTGGAAGAGTCCATATTCATTCAAGGGTAATTAAACAGGTATACAGTGATAATGACAAAATCTTTTAATTGTTTTGTTCATGATAAAATGCTGAACAACTACCCTTAAACAAATTGTAACTCATCACAAGCATATCCCAAATCTGTATTTATTTATTTCAGTCTGTGTTAACATTGGAAATATTAAACTAAATAGAGGTTTTTGGAAACTAAACATAACATTTCTCAACAGTACTAAACATCTTAGAATCATTACAACCACAGGACAAGATAATGTCTTTTTAACTATAGGAAAAACAACTCTTGTTTATGCTTTGAATATGCAACCACTTCTCACCAACTGTAAGCCTCCCTAAGGCCAATCTCTCCAACATTTAACATTCTCAGCTGGGGGTACACTCTCGGAGTTGTCTACAACTCACCGAATGTCTAGTTATTAGTGTAATTGTCTAGATAGAAAAATTACCAAAGAAAATGTTTCCTGCAACAAAATTTCAATTGGTTAATTTTAGCAAAAATTTTGAATTGTAAAACTTGTCAAATGCACATTACAACTAGCATTTTAAACAAATTTTCAGGAATGTTCGTAAGGTACTATTACAGTGCATTAAATTGTTTTTTGTCACACAGTTTATTTATACTTGAAAATACATAGAACTGATCAACTACAACTGACTGAAAAGTAGAAAGCTTAGGACTACATGTAACCCCGGGGGGGGCGGTCAATATGAAAGTGGGTACCCATGTTCCAACATGACTTTTCAAAAAAGCCCCTAATGAAGTGAAATTCTGCAAAAAATACACCCCTAAGGAAGTGGATCACATGATACCTGAACCCTGACCTGACCAATCATATGCCGTGTTTTAAAAGGTCATTCTCAAAATAGCATCAATTCAGGAAGTAATTTTCATATGACGGGGAATACACATTCTGGTAAACATATTAAGTTTTCTTGACCGTATTTGCACCCCCTAACAATTATCCTAACGAAGTGAAACTTCCAAACAACACCCCTTAGGAAGTGTCACACCTCCAAAAAAAACACCCCTTTTCGTGATTTTAACCAAAAAACAGACCCTAAGCACGTAACGCGCGTTACGCGTCGGCGGTTCGAAAAACACACCCTTTCACGCGGAATTTTGTTGGAACATGTGTACCCACTTTCATACTGACCGCCCCCCCCCAGGCATGTAACTGGGTCACTTTCTTATTTGATTGTGGATAGGAATTTACTTTCAATGTGGGATAATTGACAGTTTAGTAACACCATGAAAGATTCCAACAATGGTGTGATCACAATGTAGGGTTTGGTCCTAGTATGTTAGAACAGGACTATCCCTCTTACCATAGACTTTTGAGTGAGGGAGTCCAGAGGAACCTATTTCTCTCTCTACCGCGGTTCTGAATTCACCAAACAACAATCCATCTTGTGTATGCTGAAAGACAACTGCAGATCCGAGTTGGTTGAACCATTCACCATCTAGTGTTTCACAATGTTTTCCTAAAATTATAATAAGAGGCACAAGCATGGTTACAACTATGAACACTTTTGCTGTGCAACTGGTGCTAGAATAAGGATTACTGTATTATTTTACAGTTGGTCAGTTGCCATTCACACAAATTAGCAGGTTCCTGTTATTGATTTAGAAATAGATGTAAATTGATACAGCCATGCGAGAGATCATGTGAGTACGTAGTTTTATTGCAATAGTGCGTACCACTTATTCATAATTATCAGAGAAAGAAGCATACTTCATTTTCAACACTGTTTTGTAAGTCGCTAATATGTGCATCTGCAGGTATAATAGCCAGTCCACAATCGGGAGATGGTCCAAAAGATTTAAATTAATTGTGAGAGCAATTAATCTATTTACACTGTGTACATACTTTTGAACTAAAATTTAAAATAATAGTGGTCTGTCCTGGTTACACGATACTACTATGGCATCATCACAGTCAGCTGGCTAGAAAATTGTTTTATATTTTAAATTAATAAATACATGACTATCCAGTATTTGTTATCTTTGGCTGAAACAAGTGTCTAGTCAGCTGATTGCATCCGTCCTTCTCTGTAAGACTCATCACAGCATCAGTTTTTATTACTATCTATAAACTAAATATGAAGGTTACCAATGCTGTTAAAACACTCGTTAACAAAAAGTAGGTCACAATTTCATCTGACCCTGATCATTCATCCAGGACCTGGAACCCGGAGTAGGTAAAAATTCGTGTTTAATATTTAACCCTATAACTGAACAAAATCTGATTGCTATCTACCTTCTGTCACTTTCAGAATAACAGTTATAAATGCAAAAGAAACCACCAAACGTCTATACGCCTTAATAATATTAAGCATTTTAGTACTATTATCCATCTTATGATGCAGTCTTAGTTCAAATCAATTATAAACTGTACGTTTAGCATTAATGATTAACCACACTCTGACGGAGTAATATCTGACTGAAGCCAGATTTCCTCGTAATTAGCTGCTTGTCACATCGAATGTCGCCTATGCCTGACAACTCCTGTCAAATTTGAATAATTCTGAGCAATTTTCTGTGTAATTTCAAGTTCTATATTACAAGAATTCTACAAACAATTTTAGCAGGCATACTATAAGTCGACTCAGTGTCCTTGAATCTCGAAAGCATCTGCAGCATGTGAGAACTGGCCTAATAAAATACAGCTTTCGACGTTTAATTTTTACTCGAATGATAATTTTCATTAGAGTCGGAATAAAAAATAAGAAATGGTGCAAAAACAAAATATTGTAACAAATAACAAAATATCTCTTAATAGACTTTATAATGTATTTTATTATATTAATTAATTTAATTATTGGATAATATTTTTCAATGTATTGCTTAAATAATATTTTATTCTTAAAATTTATCTTTAAAAAAACCTGTTTTCCTTGACAATTTTAGAAGCACCCATACAGCATCCGGGAAATCTCCATTGGTATCCACAGCAAACAATTTACATTCCGTATTTTATTCAGGTATCAGTATAATTTAACTTCTTTTGGCAAAATCATAGCGCTATTATTTTGAAAAAACGTGTTTGCCATGTACTGTGTTGAATTGTTTTAAATAATATATGTTTAGTTGTAATTTTATCGGTACCATTTGTTTATGACAGTTTTAAATTTAAAAAAAACACTTCAATGAATCATGAGAAAGAATAACAAGCAAAAGCTCCTCAAAAATATGTCTCCTGTTCTAAGTTTATTGCATTTTCTTTAAATGTTTTCAAAAACTTCATATATAGATAAGCTAGACATGTATTGATAGATCCTTTTTAGGACTCCAATGCCCAATGGTAAATTCAAAAGCCAAAGGGCGGAATAAACATTTGAAACCCTATTTAATAGTTTTAACGTGCATCTGTAAGCCAAAATTAAAATTGAGTCTCATTAGATTGAAAAATCTATTGACATTGTTAAATAAATTCTTGCAAGCAGATAGATGAATCGTCATGAACAACTTTTTATATCATTAATTAAAATCCTGACGTAAAAACAATGACCAAATGCCCAATTCAGATGTATGCGGCAATGTCCCAAATCTAGTAAATGCATGCACAGCAACTGCCGTGCCATGTAGCAGCTACTGCTTTTCTCCTCATACCTTATATTTTGCTGCAAATGAATTCCTTTTTTATTTTTATAATTAAAATTGGATTTATTTTAATTGGATATTGCAGAAAAATTAACATAGCATTGTCGTCATTGTCCATTAACAAGATATTGCCACTGATAATTGTTTTTGCGATTTCCTATTCATATAGTATGTAAGCTTTTTTTCTGTTGTCTTTGTAGATTGTGTATGACTTTATAAACAGCCAGAATGTCGAGGTACAGTGATGTCATCAGTGAGATTGAGTGGGATGAGGGGCTCAGTATGCCCATTGCTAATTATGAAAACAAAACTCTAGAAACAGAGGTAAAAATTTAACTTTATATTTTGTTTCTAAATTTCTGAAAAATTGTTTCACTCCACATTTAATAATTAAGGTAAACATCGCAAGAATCTTGAATTTCCTTTACTTTATTCCATGAAGTATAGTAAACTGTAGGTAAACATCTCACAATATGAGAATCCAGAATTCTCATCTCTACTATGATTCACTGGGAAAAAATACAATCCACAAAGTTTCTGGGCCAAGACAGTGATAGAGGTCACTTTGGTGATGTTTACATCTGTATCCTGCAAAGTAAAATTCATTTCTTGTTTAATTAAATCATTACTAATTTCTTGTAGGTTCAGAGCAACAAGAATAACATGGTTTCTACAAAGAATGAGCTGGAAGATAATTCTGATAGAGTGAATGCTATGTCATCTCATCTTAAAAATGTCAGACAAGAACTAATGCACACTCAGGTATGACTGATTAATTATAATAATAAGACATTAGAATTGTTGAGAAGTTCTCATTAATTATTGTTGTATGACATCTCTGTCATGGAATGCGTGATCATTTGCCTTAATTTTTTAGATTTGTTATATATATCAACAACTGTATGTGTTCTGTTAGTTTGAACATCCGAATAGCTTGAAGAAACATTTTTGATAAGCAGACTTTTATAGTTTTTTTTGCTTGCAGTCAAAGGTCAACATCATTTCTAATAATTCAGACTGTAAATATTGGATTCTTTTTTGTGTTCATTCGCACTATTAGAATTAGCATGGTGGCTACTGTTAAAAAAATATTCAAAACAGTACTGCTCATATTATTTACACAATTCCTTCATAATTTTTATGAATTAGGCTTAGTGTTGATATTTCCTGACCCATTACTTTTCTTACAGAATTTAGTAAATGCAAGAAAACGTGAAATTGAAACAGAAGATCACATGTTAAAAATAGCAGAGCGGGAGGAAGGACGTTTGAAACAAGAATGCCTTACACTTGAGAAAGAGTTGGATGAATTAAAGGAACGAAAGAATATCTATCAGGTTTGTAATTTTATATGGTGTCTATAAAAATATTTTGTTAAAGTTGGACAAAACTATTGGGTCAGGTTTCCTTTCTAAATTGAGAGGTTATCCCTATTAAAACTGTTTTAATTTTTAAATCAGAAAGTTACTAAATTTAATAATTAGCATGTACAAATTGATAACAGGAAAATAACTAGCAGCTGCAGTTGAAATTTGTTTATAATAATTGATAAAAATTCACATCCTGTACTGGATTTGGAATGTGCAATGAGTAGTTATGCCCTTTTCAACATTCTTAGTAAAAGATAAATGTCAAATTATATATTGAAAGCATTAATAAAGAAATGTTGATATATTTTGAAACTCCTGATTCAGATTTTTAATGCTAATGAAGATATTCGGTGTCAGTGCCCATTTGTTACCAGCATTATGAAAGTTAATGTTTCTACTTGAAATTAATGATTTTCTTCTTATTTTTAGTAAAATACATTTTTGCAAATGACATAAAAAACTACTCTTTTGTAGTCACCTGCATATGTGACTGTAATGTCAAATGGTTTGAATTTCTTAATTTTAGAATAACATCTACAAGCAAACAAAGAAACTTGAAGAGCTTAAGGCACAAATGAACTGGGATCAACAGGCACTTGAAGCTTGGTTAGAGGAATCGGCAAGGAAAGATGAAGATGCTATGACCTTACAAAAATATTCCAGGCAGGATGAAGGCAAGATAAAAGTAAGTAGCTCATTACTGGAAGCAAGCGTTAGTTTTCATCCATTTAGTTTTCTCACAAGGTCTATTCCATTAAAATATCCAGGGAGGTAGGGGGGGAGACCTGAAATGTTTTTTCTTTGTTAATATTCTTCAAATTCTAACTACTTTCTCCTCCTTCTCCCATAACTAAAATATTAACTCTGAGTCAACAATAGCGCTAAGTTTGTAGATTGCATTTGTATCATTTATGAACCTGATGAATTTATTTAATCAATACAAAATGCTGCAATTTATATTGCAGTCGTATTGTTATAAGTCTGATTGCAATGTTTTATAATCAACTAGGGTTTTAAAAAGCAATGCCGGGATTACTTGAATTCTAGTAAAATGGTGTAATTAATTGTTGTAGGAACTTTCTTTGAGAATGGAACGGCTAACTGATGAAACTAATGAGAAACGGAAACATCTTGAGCATGAAACCATGGAAACATTAGCAGCTCAGGTAAACATATTAAACTAATAGGAGATATCATACAAGGATATATATCTGTCAGGATTTGATTTCCTGATTTTTGGCAATTTGCCACTTTTGAGCTGCTTATTTTTTAACTTTGTATACATTTGTTAGCAGATTGGTCTTACGTTTATGGATAAGATAAAACTCTTTATCACTACTTGCAGATTGAATTGGATAAAACAGCTGAAGAGTTCCGTAAAGCACATGCAGAAAGGCAGGATTTGATTGATCGATGGGAAAATACAATTGAGCAAATGCAGAAAAGAGACAGAGAAATGGATCTTTTGGCTAGTGTAAGTTTTGCTAGGTATAATAATGTTCTAGGCAGGCTCACAAAGGTTTAAGGATAATTGCTTTATATTAAAGAGCACAGAAACGTGTAAAATAGCATTTTTGTAAATTTTCTAATAACTTTTAATTCAGTATTTTTATTTCTTATGTTACCTCCTAATTTTATAAATTCTTTTTATTCAAATTGTTTTGATTAATATGCAGAACTCTTAAGAAAAATCTGATTTTTTTATTTAAAATATTAAACAAATTTTTCCTTTTTTAGCAATTGGCTCGTTTAAAAAATGAAGTGCGCAAGCGTGAAGAAACTATCAAAGAAAAACAACAATTTCTTGAAAATGAAAATGCCAACAACCAAGAGCAGGAAAAGAAAATATCAATTGCTGAACGTGTTGCTGCTAAGACTCGAATAGATTTCCAAGAAGCTGAAGCTGAGAGAGATAGATTTTCCAGTGAGGTGAGTGTTTTAATAGTTGCTATATATTTTTAGCTTCCTGGCATTGATATCAGATGTAAGAATTTCTTTCACCGAAAATCAACATATGATAGTGATAAAAAGTAAACTCAAAGTTTATGAAATGTTATAATTAACATAATTTTTGCAGAGATACTGTCCGATTTCAATGACAACCATCTTAGAAAACTATCGGAAAAAAAGGTTTTAAAAATTTCAACAAAGTTAACTTGCTTCTTTACAGTTGGACGCACTAAAGAGAACAGTAGATAGAACTGCCACTGACCTTGAGGTCACAAGGTCAGAGGTTAAAAACCTGAAAAAAGATGTTGAAGACAAGACTGTCAAGTAAGCAGATTTTATAGTAAATCCAAAAAACAAAGAATTGTTATTTGTCTTTGCTGACACTTATAAATAATTATCTATCTTTCGTATTAATTTTGTTGAGTTATCTTAACACAGAATGACTCCACCTGGCAACACTTTTGGGCTCATGTATTATCCAGTTAAATAAATGAATAAGTTAAAGACAGTGTATTAATTGCTGGGTTTTCTAATCTGTTAAACTATTAGTAACAGAAATGTTGGTTCATAAAACAATGAAAAACACACATTCAAGAATTCTAACAAGAAATGCAAATAAACAAAAATATTCATTTATTTCACAGGCTGGAGGATGCAAAGGATTTGCGCGAGCAGCTTGAAGAAAAATTAAGAGTCGCAACGGAAGCTGAATTAAGTGCTGAGGAATTAGCCAGTCGAATGGATGAGCTTATGCAGGAACAAGAAAAATCTCAAAAGGAAATTGATATGGAGCTAAAACATCTACGGGATCAACAGTTTCATAAGAATCAAGAGCTTTTCCTTGCCAAGAAAGAAGAACGAAATAATGATGGTGTTATTCAAGGCAGCAGAGCAGCCATTAGAAATCTTAACAGTAAAATTAACAAACTTGATCATGATTCATTGAAACAACAAGAAATCATTTATAATCAGGTAAAAATATTACTTACTAGTTTATAATATTGACTTTCGTTTATCACAAATCCAATACATTATATGTTATGTTATGATTAAAATTAACCTTTTTTGTGCTCAGCATAATAATTCTGTTATAAATACGTAGTGTACAAAAATAACCAATTCAACCTCTGCTACAAGTCTACTAAGTATTACTTTGGATTGCAGGATTTTGCTATACAACAACTCGAACGCCGTATCAACCGGATGCAAGGCGAGCGCAGCAATGAAGAAAAGCTGATTCTGGAAGCAAGAATCAAAGATTTAACTAATGAACTCGAAGAACGTACACAGAGTAACAATGTGCTGAATATGCAGCTGAAAAGATTGCAGGATGATATTCGTAGGGTGAAACGAGATTTGGAAAAGAGTGGAGCAGAGAATTCTGACATGATTAGCAAATTGGAGGAACTGAACTTGCATAATGTAACATCAGAGAAAGCTTTGAAAAATATCATCAATGAAAAGCAGGTACTAAGTTAAACTTAAATATATTTATTTTTATAGTTAATAACACAGCCTGACATGAAAAAGGCAGTTTTCTACACTAATTGTTCCTTTTAAATATTTATTAAAATAAGAATAATTTACAAATGAATTTGAACTATATCTCATAATTATAAATTTTGCAATAACACAAAATGATTATCTTTTGTGATTCAAGATGTCTTGTTATTTTACAGGACCTCATGGTAGACGAAAATATTTTGAAGTTAGAAATTAAAAGACAAAGAGAAAGGGTGTACGAGAAAGCTGATGAAGTTAATTCACTTGAGAAAAGAAGACTCCAATTAGACACTGTAAGAAACATTGAAATTTAGTTTTGAGAGCATAATTGTATAATTTCAAGCAAATCAGAAAAACATGAAAATACACTAACAGTGTGTGTATTTTTTTTCCTTAAGTAAATCTATTAAATGATCAGTCTTCTTTTTTAAGACACTATAGTATTGCATATATCAACAACTGTTAAATCACGACACTTAATAATTTCAATTGTTCCTTTTGTAAATTTTAAGATAATCTACACTTGCAGTTTGTTCCTGAAACAAATTCAGTTGATGGAATTTTAGTTTAATTTCATTATGATTTTTTCATCCTAGGCAATGAAAGAAAGACACAATGAAATCAATATACACAAAGATATGTTAACAGCTCAACTGAGAGCTGGGGAAGATGAAAGAAGTCAGATCAGTGCAGAATTACATGAGCGTATTTCCAAAATAGATAAGTTGAGAAAAAGGTTTGTATCTTCTATCTTGGTATTAATAACAGTTTTGTTGAAAAAGGTAAATACTTCCAGAAATGTTTAATTCTAACTACTTTCTGTAACTTTTCTACTTGTTTGCTGTAAAATTAAACTACTTTGAAATCAGGATTTATGTTTCGGTGTAAAATTACCGTAAGTTTATTTCTAACTATTTCAGATATGAAATTCTAATGGTAGCCATGGCACCACCTGAAGGTGAAGAAGAAAAATCACAGGCCTACTATGTCATTAAGGTAAGTCTAAAGTATATTTTAACTACTTGTTTGAATATAGGAGAGGGTCTAAAAATAATTATAATTACAAGTCAGTAAGATGCCTGAGGGGTTCCAATATTAGTTCAAGTGGGAAGAGGATAAAAATTGTTCTACATTATTAGGAGAGTAGATGCAAAAAATGCAGTTTAAGTTCAGCTAATGTTTTGTGATTTCAGGCTGCTCAAGATAAAGAAGAACTTCAGAGGGAGGGTGATGAACTTGATGCTAAAATCAGAAAAGCTGAGAAAGAGATTCGAGCTTTAGAGAATACATTGAAATTGATGAATGTAAGAAACTCAACCTATCGTCAGAGTTTTAACAAAGTTACAGATACAAGTAAGTGGAACATGGTCATGGAGCTTTTTTGCAATCATTACGAAGTAACCGTTCATATGTATTTTATAATATGCTTTAGATTTGTTTTAAAAAAAAAGATGGGCTAAATGTAGGTGGTATAGTAATTAACTGCAGGTGTTGGATTTCCCTATGCTACATTTATTATCGAAGAACTATAAAAGTCAGAATTATGTCATTTTATTGAAGTTTATTTGAAAAATAATATGGGTGCTTCGCACATCTTTAACCTTTACTAAATTAGAACTATTGCCCAGAAAAGTTATAATTATTTTAATTTTTAGGTGAAGAGATGGAAGAAAAACAACAACTGGAGGAACAACAACGAGCTGTGATGGACAAATTTAAATACAAGAGGAGACAAATCCGAGAATTGCAAGAAGATTTACAGGTAAGGTATAAAGATGCAGGAATTGTTAACTTACTTTCTGAGCACCAAACTTTAATTTCTTTCAAGTAACAGAAAATAAAGTCTCTTAAATGGTGCTGGTATGGATTTAATGACCATCAAGTAACACTAAAAAGTTGAAGTACACATTGTTTTATGGATCACAGATTTAATGTAATTATTTAAATAGAGTATTATGGTATGGTGTTGTCTGTCTTTCACACTTTTGTCCGGGCTGTAACTATTTGACTTGTGGGCATTAAATTTTGGGTAAAGATATGTCGCATACAATATCTGGGTCAGTGTGATCTATTTTTTGCATTTGGGCAGTGAACATATTTTACTTAAGAACGTGTTCGAGCTTCATAACTTTGAAGCTGTTTGACCTGCGTTCACCTATTATACGCTAGGGATACATCTCAGGATGAAGATTTGTTAAGCACATCAACGGTGAAGACTGAAGCAACTAAAAATAGATTATAATTATTATTTTCTCTTGCAGACCATGAACAATACATTAGACACTTTGGATCGTGATGAAAATGCATACGCTGACCTAATTCAAGAGAAACAGAACAAGGTGGCCCAGTTGAGCAAAGACTTAGAGGAAATGCAGGCTAAAATTGATAGAACTGCAAAACAGGTAAATTAACTAAAGTTTTTAACACCAACAAAACTCAAACAGTTATATATGTAGCATTCAGCTCATGATAAATATTAAACAAGATAATTTTAATAAATGATTTTAAAAGAATTACAGCATAAGCCCAAGGGGGGGCAGTCAATATGAAAGTGGATACCCATGTTCCAACATGGCTTTTCAAAAAAGCCCCTATCCCTAACGAAGTGAAATTTTGCAAAAAATACACCCCCTAAGGAAGTGTGTTTTGAAAAATTACACCCCTAAGGAAATGAATTTTGGGAAAAAATACCCCTATTAACGAAGTGTCACGCCTCCAAAAAAATCAATCCCTTTTCATGATTTTAGCAAAAAAAAACAGACCTTAAGCGCAATTCGAAAACCATACTCTTTCGCGTGAAATTTTGTTGGAACATGCGTACCAACTTTCGTATTGACTGTTCCCCACCGGGGCATAAGCCAATCAGTTTTTAGTTCATCTCTTTAAACAATGTTATGAATATTTGAAATTTGACAGCCAACAAAATGAAGCAAATATATGTCTGAATTGACCAATAGTGCTGTTGATAAGCTTGGAAACACTTTCATTTCTAGAATTCAAAATATGCTCGTGAATTGAGGGCAAGTAAGAAGGCTAAAGGAGAAACTCCAGAGGAAAAAGATATGGAGATTCGTGAATATCGAGAGTTTAATAAAAATGCAATGAAGTTGGTTGGTGAAGCCGTAGCTCAATATCCAGACCTGGCACAGGCAGTTAATTTATATTTCTCACAGGTATTTATTAGGGTATTTTGTGATTATAAACATGATGGGCCTGTTAATTTTTAGATCTTATTGGTATTGACACATGAAGCTTAATATGCATATTTTACGAGCTGAACATCTGTCAACTAATTTGATTCAGGATCGAACTCCGACAAAATTTACCCAAAACATATCTCAAAGCCCAAAACGAAAATGAAATTGCTAAAGTGTGAGGTCATCTGTAATTGTGCCTCAGCTCAGGTTTAAAAGGGATCAGAATGTATCAGTTCATTATGGGCCGGGTATTTGAAGGAGACACATCGTTAGCCCAAGTAAAGAACATTATATTTTGTTAAATTTACATGCTGTTCATAATTCTTCAGAAAAAACAAATATTTTTAATTATTACTATTTCTAACTCTGTCACCTGACAACGGACTGAAAAATTTTAATATATATGCTTTAACTGAAAATACTTTATTGTAGGCTGATTTGCCACCACCGCCATCTCCTGGAGCTGGTAGTCGATATGGGTCACATCCCAGTAGTGCACGGAGCAGTATATCATCTAGAAGTAGTGGAAGTTCTATGAAAAGTAGCCACAGTCGAGCCTCCGCTGTTGATGTAGGTGCTGATCTGGCTATCACTGGATCACGTGCCTCAAGTAGTCTCAGTAGTGCAAGAAGTGGACGATAGAAATATTTTGGTGGTTACACATTTCTGTAGTTCTGTACTGTTGGTTGATTGGTGACTTTTATGTTGCATTGAAATATAAATTATCAAACACATGCTGTTGTCTCACAGTTGATGTTGATATGAAGGAAATTGCACTGTGAATAATTAACATGACTACTATTTTACAAAATACTATAGTCACCAAAGTTGTTGTGATTGACTGAATTATTGATATATATACATTCCTAGAATTATGACTAATTCCATAGTTTTACCTAGTAATACCATTCCAGCTTAAATTAGTTTTACATAACATTCCTGTCATTTTAATATCCTTGTTGCTTGGACATTTTAGTACATTTTTTTGTCCAATTGTTTCAGTTTAATATGTGTACTATATTTTCTGTTTTACGTGATGTGAGAATAGGCCTCCTATGTGGTCTAAATGTTTGTATACTATATTAAATATTTTTGAATAGCTACAACAAATTTATTGCACAGTATGTTTTTGGTTTTCAATAACTCCTTTTTAACTTTTTAATTCAAGCAGATCAGATTGCAATGTGACTTTGACAGTGTAACAATTATACAAAAAAATTCACATTTCATTCAAATTATTAATAAATTCACTGGTATCTGTTGGCATATAATTACACTTTCATAGACATTTTCCTTTTAAAATAACAAGTCTAAGGAAATTTCTTATCAAAACGCAGCTGTTAATAAAAAAGGAGCACTTAAATTGAAGTTACAGTAATGACACACTACTGGCATTTTATTTTTATCTTGTTTTTTTACAAGGTAACGCATCCATCAGAAATAAAACATGGAGCCACTTGCGTACCTCCACAGGCAAAAAATAAGATTTATTTACAGTTTTATTTTGTAGAATGTTGGTGAAACTGCAGGACAGCTTTTACTTTGAGATACTAAATCATATCAAAAGAAGATTTCTGTAAAATAATATTTGTTTATATTTATAGAAATAATACTGAAAACGTTGAAATAACATGACAAATACATAACAAGAGTGATAAACGAATTGAACATTGTAAGAATGTTGCGGTATTGAAAGTATGAATTACACACATGCAAATTACATGTCTCTTCATAACTACACATCTGGATATAAAAACAAATGGACGGACATGATAATATAATACTGAAGATTATAAAGGAATGCCTCAAACTCAAGATTCAGAATGAAGAGCAAATAAGAGCACAATTCTGTAAATACATAATATAAGGTTGAGATTTCTTATGCAAGCAAAGTCATATAATATCAACTCATTCTACGGTACATGGAATGTAGTTATAGCACCAATTATACATAGAGATAATATAACCTCCTGGAATGCTCAACACGTACTAATTATTTTTAGCAGAATCCAAATCCAAAATGCAATTCGTTATAACTTGGATTAACTGACTTCTTTCTTGTTTTCAAAACAAATTGTTTGCATTATATGCATCATCATACTGATTCACACATTTATGGATTATAGACATAGCAGTATGCAAGTGTTTGCAGATATTTTGGCAATCATTCATTAGTACACAATGTTCACAGTGTATAGTAGCATATTACACTACATTCCCAAAACTGAGCTTAAAGGCCATCTCCACAACATTTTGTTCAGCTGAATCGTGGAAGCACACATACAACTCTCTTGGATATGGTTCAAAAAATAACCTCCTGCAAAACATAAAAAAATATAAAAGTGGGAGAATTTCATAATAGTGACATGCTTGTTACCAAATATGGTAACAAAAGTTTAGAATTCTTTTTTTGCACATAAAAATACGGATTGAACAAACCAAACTGAAATAGCTTTCTCAAGAATTTCCCAAAATTATCCAGCCAGCGATGGTTTGCACAGGATCAAACACAGTAGATTTTGGTTACGCCTGCCCTAAAAGAAGATTTTCTTCTAATTACTAACAAACATGCATACCCTACAACCCAATATGCAACCGTAGGTGGTGCTTTCTTCATATCTGTCCAGTTCTCAGGTGTACATTGGAACAATACCCCATGTTCTTTCACACTTCCCAGTGAAGTATCAGCACCAAAACCACCATTAGGCAAACTTTTTTCCAACTTTTCCTGAAATCAAAAAAAAAGAAATATATAAAGACAGAAGAATTTAAACACGGTAACTCTGTTCTGTAACACATACTTGCTCTTGTGGCATGCTTATGTGATATGTAATGGTCTGCAAGTGTTATTACCAAACTAATGAGCTAAAATTATGACAAACCATCTCGGTGGCATACCACATGGAGATTTCAAGAATTTAACAGGACAAGAATAGACTATTTGCATGCACTTGGTGGAGCCACCAGTCTCAGACCCATACGTTCCCAGCATACAGCATTCTGTGAATGAACAATGACGTAGTTCTGCGTGCGCTCACACGATTCATTCACAAAACACTTCCTTGGCATGCCTAACCAAAATCAAAAAAAATCTTATGTTCTTTGATCTAAGAAATACCCTGCTCCTTTTGGTAAGCATATCAATACATAAACAACTATTTCTTAATATTTTTTTGATTTTGTTAAACTTTCACCACTTAAAGCTTTTCTAAAGTCAGATTTAAAAAAAAACAAGTTCTGTTTAACTAAAGGATAACTAATGGATGCTGGTATTGATTGACTAACTGCAGCAGCCTCAAGTGCATGCAAATAGTCTATTGTTGGTCAATTGGTGTACATGTTCTATACAAAATGTCACATACATATTTCATGTTCAATATAAGAACCTTATGTATGCCCCTAACATGTACAGTCAAATGTTAATTTGAATGGTATATAATAAGAAAAAGAGCTATCCCCAAAACCAAGTGTGGCACATGACATGTACTTATTATGCCTTATATGATAAAAACACAGTACAATATATTAAATAGGAGTGTCCTGTTCAACACACTTACCCTGGTTTTCATTGTCTTTTCAAATACCCGTCTAATAAGTAAACAGCAGTTATAAAAATTCTTCAGCAATTGTTTATCTGTAGCACTTATCACACTTCCTAAATCTTTTTGATTGGGACAAACATAAACTCCTTCTAATGCATCCATGTTAACATAATAAAACATAGTATTCTCACAACCTGACGTTAATCTGAAAATACAAGAATACATAATACATAACTTCATAATATTAGCAAATACTACAGCTGAACAATTAGCAAACACAGAACTGTTGAAAAAGAAATTTATTAGAAATTATGCTGCATTATATACAGTTTATGGAGCACAACAATTGTTGTCTCAATTACTTGTGACTGTATTAATATAGTCAGTAATTAGTCGATGGATCTCTTTCACAATGTTTGAATGCTAAAGATAACAAACAGGATTATCATGGGGATGACTTACTTAACAATACTGTTATCATTATACTCATTTAGTTCTTTCTTCAACCCATTCAAATCAAACGAACTAGGTAGCATTCTACCTTTTCTTGCACTCTGCAAAAATATATTAAAATATAATTATTTGTTGGATTAAGGATAAACATTATAGTTGAAAAAAGAAATTAGATTTTTCTCACATTGCACTGAAATGTAGGCAATACCTAACGGGAATAAAAAAAGCTTTTTAATAAGTAGTTGCTCCTACAGTTTTTTAAACCGTTATTTCACATTGGTGTCAAATGGATATTTGATTTAAATGATTACCATATTTTATTCAAACTCATCTATCTTCACAAGTTGTTATGTCATTTTAGCAAGTTTTTGTATATATCATAATGTAAAGTGTCTAGGTCCCTTAACATATTAATTGAAAGTTAAAATAAAAGTACAATGTCCTAGAAATGACAATCAGACAATGAACACACTTGACTTTAAAAAAGAAAGCATTACAACATTATGGGATACCCAAAAGTTACGGACAACTTCCACAAAGATCATTGATGCATAATGGCTATAAACTGATCGAGTATGATGCATCGTTTTCCTTACTTGTTCACTTTCATGGTAATTCTTTTGAATTGTTTACCCAGCTGTCGTAAAATTGTTCAATACTAATAGAATCTGTTGGCTATTTGAGTCCATGATTTTGATTCCATAATTTCAAAATTAGTGTCTAACAAAGAGAGATAGGATTTGTTTTTCTCTTACTTGCAAAGATCCTCGTTCTGCCATGATGACATTTTTAATTTTAAAATTTAACTCTCGCAGTTTCTGGGACAAATATGTGTTTAAGTCATGATTATTTCATTTGAGATTTAGAGAAATTCAAGCAACAGAATAACAAATACAATTCAAACTAGATAGCCTTTTAGCAAAGGCAGGTTTGCTCATATTGGCTTTTATGAATGTTAAATGGCCTCCAAATTACCTTTCAACATCATTTTTAGAATTTTGACCTTTGACCCCTAAATGACCTTTTGACCC
>JAOXYB010018528.1:0-18242 GCA_028565635.1 Phoronis ovalis | reverse complement strand
TATATATGCTACCCTGACAGGAACTTTCTATCTAGTAAAAATGTATTAACAAAATGCGATGATTCTGTCTACAAAAATGACAAGCAAACAGAGTGCTACTTTCATTATTTTTTGTAGTTCTGTTTAGTTGTGGAAGCAAGGTGTCCGGCGGTAACCAGGCTTGTTTCAGTATATGCTATTTTACTGTGCTGTTACTAGTTTTGTCAGCGACCTTTAAATTTACGTGGATATAGAATATACACTCTGGTATTACCTTATACCTGGCCTGTTGAAGGAGTAAAATCCGAAACGCGTTGTATAAGTAGTTATACTAGCTTGTTAAAGTCACCTGAATTTATTTAGCACATTTGTTTACACTTTGCGCCACCAACCACTTAAAAAGTTAAGCACACGGGTGACCCGCTACAGTGGGAAGCGGATCTAGTAATATGATTATGGCTATAATATCTGTGGCCCGAATGTTTAGTCTATTATTCAAGGTTGTTATTATTCGTGTCTCCTTGAACAGGCTGTCAAACCCCTCATAAACTAATTACTACAAAGAGTTCCATATATCCTAGGTTTAATATTCCAAGACTTAATAAAGGTAATTTAGCTAAATATACATATATACATGTATAAAATATATATTTATATATAGTTATGTGCAGATTATCAAAGTATATATACATTAGGCTATTGAAAAGTGCGACGAAAAAAGAAGCTATTGATTGGAAGTACTTTTTACTTAAATATAAGGTGTTCCATAACTTCCGTTTGCACAGTATGTTCGTGTTATGTTATAGAGGTTCGTTACCTAAAATGAGAACAAAGAGTTGATGTTAAAGGAAATTAACTGCACGCTGTGATTAGCTATAATATTGCATTTTTTCTGCATGACTGGGGTCAAAGAAGATTGAGAATTCTGGTAAAAATGCAGTAATAAAAGTAATTTGTATTAAAGCATCTCAATACTATTTTATGCACAAATAATAGCATAGCAATATTAATATGACGGAGTGGGGTCATGCAGTTTTCACTTAACTTGCCTATCTATGAAATTATAAGTACACCACTTTTCAATTTTTCAGCGTCGTTCATACAATATGTAACAGAAATCATCAAATGTGCATTAGGCGATAAGGCACTAAAATTAACATATTTTATAAAATCAATGACCTGATATTCATTTTATGATGTTGTTTACGTGTAAATGTGTGATTTACGCACACACTACCCCATTCAAATACCCTGTTTTTTACCCAGACCATTCGAATTAATTTTAAATTAAGAGGTTTATACTATTACCATGTACTTCTGGCAGAAAGTTAGCTAAATCGACTATCATTTCATTATTAAGGATTTTATGTCTTCTTCAAATTGAGCACTGAGCTAAAAATATGCCCCGCAGTGGGTGCCCAGGGCTTAAGTGTATACCCCGTTTGCAAGCAGGGACCCTGAAAAACTATGCCCCATATCATAAGGCGGCACGAATGTTTTACCGTTCTGGATGGCAGTGGCTCCCGGGGACTATCTAGCTACAAAGGGAAAGTGTTCGGCTCGCACTTGTAAAATACAGATGCAAACTCAGAAAATATAATAGAATGTGTGGTATAACCCAGACTGCCTTGGTCAAGACAATGTTTAATAAACTTATTCGTGGAGGATATATCAGGTCGGTTTACTCAGTATGTTGTATACGCGTGATAGATATAGTGTTTAGGTTGTCTGTTTCCGCTTAGCTATCTTATGCCTTAGACTATTTTTTTTTATCACTCCATTGTATGATAATCTAATTGTTCAATGCGAAAATTCGACAGTTCGCGCTTTCTACAAGGTCACAGTGTTTCACAAATTTTAAATTAATACAATATAATCGAAATTCATATCAGATGTTACAATCACACATAAAAACATGTATCTTTAAGTTTTAAACTTAGACTGATGAATATGGACCCGTCTTTACAACTAAGAATCTAGAATAGTTTAGAAGTGTATAGTTAAGAGTAACTTGCAAAATAATGTGACGACACTGTACCGTTTACAGCCTTATTTCATTTAAAATCAATTTTTCTTTCTATTCCAGGATGGTTTTTTGCCAGCTTAGTAATTTTCCTGTCCCAAGTATCCATTCCTCCGTCTGTGCCTAATTATGCAGGCTTCTCAACCGGTACTGCCTTTTTGGCTTGGAAATATATGTAAGTATAGAGTATAGTTAGATGGTAGTGCCATTTACACCTTCTACAGCAATGTCTCAGAGAACAGAATACTGGCCAGGGAATGGAACTTTGTGCAGCGGAACGCGGCGAACAAACTAAGGGGGTCCGGTATCCGGGCGGGGCATTTTTTGAAATTTCCGGTGCAATCCTGGCTTCTGATATAGATATAGAATAATGCCACTCTCCGATAATCAGAAGGGATTGTCCAAGGGATAATTTGCATGTTGCTGTTGTCTTCCAAACCGCATGAAAATTGCTGAAATTATGAGCAGGCCCGTGTCTTTTTGCCTTGCTTGCATACGCTTGCAGGAATCGCAATTCAATAATATATTCGAATTTATTTCTCTTTTTGGACGGTTGCACGCGATAAGCCTTACATGTAATTCAACTTTTCTTTTCTTAACAGTTGTGTATGTACGAAACACTTATTATTATTTAAAAACTGAATTGAATCTCATGTAAGTGAAATCTTTGATGACAATAGTGTTCAGTGGCGGATAAAATGGAATGTTTTCTTAGATTTTAGCGTGGACGCAATTTCAACTTAGTTCTCATGAGTTACACACGTTGTTTAATTAAATATCCCTTGGGAGGGAAATAACATTGATTCTTTTGTAAGAACAATTGCGTTGCATTCAAATTTTACGCAGGTGGTTCATAGTGTGGATATATGAATTGAAAGAGTTGTTAAAATGTATTACAAGAATGCTGATAGTATACATAGTATACTCCATACAATTTCAAGTTCCACAATAGATAACCAGTTAAGGATAGTAGAATTTACTTAAAAGTCTACAACTAATAATAATAATAATAAATATATTTATTATAATGACTTCGGAATTACAGTGTTATCTATACCTCTCGGCGTGCCTCACTACAATTTGTACCTTCAGAACAGTACATGCACTCAAAACATATACAATAAATACCCAACCGTATTGGGCTTAGAGGATAGGTTCACTTTAAACATATATTTAGTTACAAACAAGGCTTAGTTTTTTTCATACACTTTTCATATGTTTCTAACAGTAATTAGTAGTTAATGTCACGAATATATATTGGTTCTCCGTCTTTCTATATATTTTGCAAGTAATTTCCAAATGTTTTTCATCATGTAAAGAAACATTTCTTGACTTGATATCATGTGTTTATCTTTTATTATTGCACCAAGGATCGATTCTCTAATGGATTTCATTTTCTACAGTATTCTGGTCACGTACTTTACAAATTCTATATCCTAGTTCTAATCCTAGCTACATATCTATTTGTTTCTACTCTCAGTGGCAAGATATATACACAGTCTGGTTTGGGCTATAGCGGGGACCGTTGTGATATAGACAAGCAAGTAGGCACATTTTTGTCTACACAAAATTCAGCTTTAAAAGTTTGTATGTACATAACTTAGGTTTATTAAGTACTTCCTTTTTCCAGATAATAGTACAATTTTCATACAGAACTGGCATTGCATTTTGAATGTTATATTGACTTTTTTCTTGAAACATCCCAATAAATTGCACTCTTAGTTTTAATGTCAGCACATCAGTCGTTTCCTTGTCTTTGAAAGTCCCACTCAAACATTTTTTTTTGTTACCCTATTGTCATCCATTGTTACCAACCTATTCCATAACCTGCACATACATTTATACCTACTCCATTAAATAGGATAACAACCCATATCTCCTATAATGGAGGTACATCTACGTGCACTTAAGAAGTATCCAGCTGCTCTATATTGTATCTGATCACAGTAGTCTTGTTTTTAAAACCACACTCACCTGCACAATAGTCTAATATTGTTACAACTCCAGCACTGTACATGGTATTAAATGTTTCGTAACCAACATCTCGTAATTTGCTATTATTGACTCAAGTACTCTACCTGCAGACCCAATGAGTTGTTTTGCTGCTACAACAATTCAAATATTCATCAAAGATTACTCCAAGATATTTATACTTATCTGCAATATCAAGATACCTATCTCCAAATAGAAACTTAAAATTAGTTTTTTCTGCATACTTATTTCTAAAGTGTGCAACGTTTGTTTTCTCTTTATTGATCTTAGGTTTCCACCTATATCACCATTGTTGAACTGTATTTAACATATCTGGTATCTGATTTTCAGAATCTGCAAGAACTATGTCATCCGCATAGAGTAATATACACAGCAGATCATTACTTACCTTAATTCCAAAGTGTTTGTCTTTTAATTCTACTGTAAGATCCTTAAAATAAATACTAAATAGTGTTGGGGAAAATACACAGGTTGTGTTTTTTAAGTGAACAAGGTGTCACTAACGTGACATAAGCTATTCACTTACATGTATCTTAAAAGAACATTTTCAAGAAGAATTATCAAAATTGCTTAATCTATTTTTAAGTTATAGGCATTTGTGTTGGTGGCTCTGGAAGCAGCCATTATAACGTGTATTACCAATAATGCATTTAACCATATGGGAAAATATATTTTGTTCACTGTTATTCACCTATAACAATACTAAAATGCAGTTATTTGTCTTAAATATCCCTTGGACTATACCTTCACAAAAGTATTACATTTCAGCATCATATCACTGCCTGAGAAATAAAATATAAATGATTTTACAGATTTGTTGCCATACAAATGCATACAACCTTGTACATCTCTGATGTCAGTGCACTTTTCATTATGGGTAATACAAGTTTATAATGGCAGATTCCAAAGCCACCAACTTTAATAATTTTTATGGGAAATGATTTTTTTGAAAATACACCTAAAGGGATAGCTTATGAATGTTAGTGACACCTTATTCACTTTAAGACATTTTGTATTCAAATTAGGTGCTAGTTTCACACAGGCAGGTGTTTCACGATATAAGGCCTAAATTGCTCTGTACATTTTCCCATTTATATTGTATTTTAGCAGTTTATAAAACAACAAAATCTGCCTAATCAAAAGTTTTTTGCATATCTATGAAACAGGTGTATATAAAGAGAGGTGATCTTGCAATATATTTCTAATAGCAGTTGACAGTGAGTAAACATAATTAATCAAGACATGATTTTCCCTTTCTAAATCCGTTCTGTTCATCAACAAATAGTTTGTTCCTATATGCATATTTGGTAATTCTAGAGTTCAACAAAATTAATCGTGTATACGTTTTGATCACGCACGATCACAAACTAATACCCCTGTAGGAACTAACTGGTCTATTGTCAGTCAGATAATATTCATTTTCTAAATTTTGTACAATGATAGCTTTTTCATGCATACAATTGTTGTAAAATGTTTGATCAAATTCATTCTCAAGTTCTGGTGGTTTATTATAAGGCCATTAAATCATTTTCCCATTGATACAAAACTGTGTTTTTGTCATTATACAACTTTTCCTTACTACTTTGATGAGAATTTTAGTGCACTTCCTAGAACCTAATTTTTGATATGATTCCAAAATTCTCTTGGATATTCTTGTGTTATTTTTGTTTAATGTTTTTCCTCTTCTATATTGTCTTTCCTGATTTATCAAATTGTTCTGCTTATCTCTAAATGCTTGCCTCAGTTTCATTTTAATTTTATAGTGTACATATTTCTTTTCTTTTTCATGCATATCGTTTCAAAACATATTCAACTGATTCAACGATTTACCATTTTTGAACCTTTTCCTTGTTTTCTGACTAACATCTTTATTTTGCAGGAATTTATCCAGTTCCGAACACACTGCTTTGCAAAAATCTGTATAGGATTTGTCAGTAGTGGTTTGATTTTTAATACGAATTTTTATATGTGCTCACTCACCGTTATGTACGCTTCAAATGTTGTTGTTGTTTCCAGTATATCCGTAGATATATACTATATACCGTGTACAGTGTGAACCTTAACGCACGCTAAAAGAGTTATAATAGAATGTTGCTTATCAATTCCCGCGGCGACCTGGTGGCAAACTGGAAATTTAATTGGTCAAAATGACGATATTAAAGCTTGCGGTAATCTGTTTAAAATTCAGTCTAAGTAAACTCAGATGTTGTGTTTCGCTTCGTATTTAATATAATATAATATACTGCCTTTAGAGTAAGCTCTTCATCCCATATGTAAGTAGTTCCGACGATATCAGCGGTTGATGCTCGTGGGTTTTTTGCTTGGTGAAGCACATATATAGAGGACGGTATATAATAGACACCTAGAGGGAAATGTATAACAATTTTTTATAATAAGGTGTTATATATTAAATACTAAGCGGAACACAACATCTGAGTTTACTTAGATTGCTTAAAATTATAGTTGATTTGTGCGTGCATGCGACTTCATGAGTTCCTGAGAGCGAGATACAGGAAAATAGGCTCTTTATATATTATTGCATAGAAATGTAATCAGAGATGGGTATGCGTTATGTGAAACATGAGACGCATGCACAGTTTTTCGTAATACTAGCAGCACCCTTTGTGACTGAACGGACGAATAATGTATCAGTCTAATAAATTCATCTTTTACGTTGCACTTCGTTTTATATGTGCTGACACACCGTTAGTACGCTTCAAATGTTTTTTGTTGTTTTCTATAGATCCGCAGAGAAAAACATGAACATACCACAATAAATGATATAATCCTTTGATATAAACTATGTTATATCTAATATACATAACATCCAAAAATCTTCAGTAACGTATTATATAATAAAATCCCCTGCCTGTCTAGAGTACCTTTAAATGCGGTCAAGTCTGCTGTACAGACTGTAAATGTTTTTCCTTACACTCCAGATTGAGACAGCGGGGAACTCTTAAAAACAGTACAGTGCGTTATAAACAAAATGTTACTGTTGATTTTCAGACGGGTTATATTTGAAACCATATTCTGCCTGTGGTTGTGTGCCGATGCCACCGTTACGCTAACTTCACTCTCTGGCTATGTCGCCGACCAGTTTTCCTTTATCTACTTATTCCGCACACAAGGATGGCTAACTCGTATCTATCTGACATTAATCGTTGCTGGATCTTTCTCTTGCAACGTGTACTCAACCCTTGGAGCTAATTACATCGTCTTTGTTCAGCAAACGTATCTCTATTTACACATATTGGTATTAACGTGTGGAGCGTTTGCCGTCTTATTCAACTGGATCCCAGGATTTCGCCGCCTGCCATGGTTTGATCGCCGCACAGTTGACCCTTTAACGTTTAACAGGAGGCAAAATGATCTACCACTAGAATGGACACCAGCACCTGTTAAGACAATCATCGGGTAAGTTATAATAATTTTGTGCAGCAAAATTACAATCCCTTGTGTTGGAATGGGCCTTATAAATCGTTAGGTTGGGGTGTAAAAGACAACATAATAAATAAGCTAAAATATTATATGCAGATTGGTAAAACTACTATTGATTGGTTAAATTGCAAAGAATGAAAGTGAAATTATAAGTAATGTGTATGATTATGATGTACATATGCTACATATATCAAATTCTTTTTTTAGAAAAAAGTGTAATGGGTAGATAATATAATAACCATTTTTACATTTTGCAATACAGAACCTATACTGCTCCTTATCACAAATTTGTGCCATTGTTAAAATTCTTTGTAAAGGATGCGCAATGGAATCTGTTTGCACTGCATTGGACAGTACAATTTAGAATAACGTTTTTTTAGGACTGAACAAGGAGCCAAAGAACGGTATGAGAAAATTTCAACATTAGTCATTCCGCTGTTTGCGGCAGCGTTGAACATTTTGGCAATTATTACTGTGGCTACCGGAATAGCAACGCCTTTGTGTGACTCTTGGGGATTATATTTGAATCACGGGACCCACATAGCACTGTCAATTGTCGTCTGTTCGGAATTGATCAACGCACTGCGATCAAAGAAGAAATCAGAAATTCCTTTCTTAACAAAATGTATCTCAGTGTATCTAATTAGTGCATCCATGTCGGCGGATGTTGCATTGTCTAATAATAAATGGGCTCTTATCATACTGTTAGTTCTGGCTCCAACTGTACTGATTCCCCCAATTTGTCCGTGGTGCTTCACATGGTTACGAGATAAAAAGAAACGAGAAGAAACACTGAATGCAAGAAAAAAACAGATGTTAGCCATCATCAGCAACTTTAAAGACAAAGAAAAGTTTTTTAGAATTTTAAGCGTGCTATCTACGATTAGTTCTCTCTCAGGGTGCATGTTTGCCGCTTTTGGTATTTCTGTTAACTGGTTTAGAATTGACTTTTTGGCAGATGACACAGTTCAGGAATTGCTAGACCTAAAAGATCAGTTTGAAAAAAAAATGAACACTACTTTGCAAGAATTGGAAAAAGTTATAGACGTAGCATTGAATGATTTGCACGTCGACGTTTTAGCTAGATGTGAGGTATTCATTCCAGCGCTGATATCAGCCATAGCTTTAGGAGCAATTCCTTTCGCAGGTATATCTAAAACATTTCGTTAACACAAGAGCACATATTGCTTATATAGCATATGAATGTATTGGAAGTAATACAACATATTGGTTGTAAAGAATTTTGATCAACACGTTAGCTGCTACATAACAGAACAATAATGTAGGGACAATAAAATAAAACAGTTATTTCGTAAATTAACGTTATATTAACGTACACTTTGTAACCTATTTGACATATGTTTACAGTTTTCCGGATAATTTCCTTTTGAAATATATGACTTTTGTTTCCTTTGCAGGTCCCGTAGCTGCAAAGATCCAGGTAACTTTCTTCAGGGCAGCTAAATTCATGTACCGAATGGCAAAAAAAGCAATATCTTATCGTAAACAATTTTCAAAGGTCCGATCAGGGGTGAAAGACGTTGGGACAGCGCTTAATTCAGTGAAAGACTCCATGTTCATCGGTGTCTCTATCCGCAATTATGGACTGGTGAGTGTTTGTTACTGAGGATATGCCGTTTGCCACAAACACTTTATTCCAATTGTAATGCCTGTTTGTTTGACGGTTCTGTGGCACTAATTGTAATGGTATAGTATGTGGTGATGTCACTGCCAACCTGTAATGTCTATGTTGTCTGTTGTTAGTGGGTGGCGTGGCAAATCGACAACGAAGAGCTTTTGGAGGCACGTCTTTATTGTTGGCTGTCAGCTACATGAGAGAGCGAGTATTCGATAATCTCTAATTTATATGACTCTCCCGAGCCTCATTTTGAGTGCAGACCGGACAAGGCCGAAGCCTGAGGACGTAGGACATTACACAATATTCGCTATTCGCTACGATGCAGCTTCCACACAAGATGGTAGACTCAAGCGTGTTGAAATTTAGCCAAAGAAGAAAATATATCGACATTTCAAAAATCTACCAATATAATAATCACCAGTTACTTAATAAAAGCAAAGTTAGTTTCATAAGTTAAATCCAAAATTACAAGTTGTTTTTTTCAGGTGGTGTTTGTTTTACCAGCTATTGTCACGGGCATAGTGACGTTTTTCTTCGCATTTTGGCCAAGAAAAATACCCGCCACAACCGATGTACAAAGTAAAAAAAAACGCGCTCTGGTGATGGCATCAGCTCTCATGTTGCTTGCATTCAATGGCTTTTGTTTACTGGTATTTGAGTTATGGGGACCAGCAGTAAGTAGTTTTGTCGTTTCATGTTTTTTATTTATTCTGCTGTATAGTCACTTACTGGCAATTCAAAAACAGCTTTATGAATCCTATCGTTTTGCGGATACAGTGATGGTATCCTGTTTCTATTATGTATAACAGAAGTATTATATAGTAAGTGTGATCTCGTATTTGTAATAGTGTGATCACCAGTTGTGTTTGTGACTAAAAGTATTATGGTTTATCAGTGGTCTATTATTGCACAATAGCAGGTTCTCCTATTGTTTATCAGTGTCATGATGTGTAAAAGTGAAATGTGAAGAAAATAGTGGTCTGATATCTGACTTATAATTAGTTGTTCACGAGTTCTCAATCTGTGAACAGTGGTTATGACTAATTTCCAGTAAGTAATATTCTGAGTAAGTTTTGAAACAATTTTAAGTTGTAATATCTATGATCATTTGTAGAGTTGTAATATGTATGATACAGTTGTATACTTTCCTTAAATAGATAATGTGTAATGGCTAATGGAAACAATGTAAACTATACACAATTAGGTGTGATATGTTATCACATATTCTCTTTTGTTGTGGGCCCTACCGATTTGGAAATTGTGAATTCTTGATGAAATTTTTATGATATTATGAAATTATTAATATTAAATATTATATTCATCTCTAGTCATTATTCCCGGTCCAGTACACGAACTTTCTAAATTAATAACATTAGATTTGCGCCCGAACAGGGATTGGGAAGGAAACCTTCAGAGAAATGTTGTGGAAGCATGGCAATGGAACCTTTGATGGTGAAGCATTGTAATTATATATGGAGCCTTCGTGGAATCGCAGCATATTCTGGAGTGGTGACACTTTTTGAGACTTGAACTATATAATAATTGTGTAATGGAACCTGTGGTGAAGTATTTTAATCATGGAGCCATCGTTGAATTGCAGCTTATTCTGGAATGCTGACATTTTTTGAAACTTGAACTATATAATAACGAATAATGTTAAACAGGAAAATCATTGAGAAGTAATGAACTATAACAATTAATGTAATATCTACTATATCCAGCAGTCCAGTGATTCAAAACAGTGAGTGAGTGTTATGAATTGTATGTCCTGAAACTTGTTTGATATTTTTTTTGCAGTGACAACCCCACAAATTATATCCCTGTACATGGCACACATTTCCTTTATTTCATAGAGTGACTGCGTATTGCTTATTGTTGAGATAGTTATATTTAGACAACTGATATTTCCTTTGTTTCGGAGGATGTGTATAGGTTATTGTTAACCTGACTATTGGGTGTCTTTTAGTAAAGTTGTTTATCACTTAATTTTGAATAGCTTTTTGAGTTTAGTTGAACAATTGGTGGTTTACATAAAGGAGTTGAACCTACATTTAGGGGAGGATGCACTTACAGACGACATAATTCATAAATTGGATTCTATTTTCGACAATATATTGCCAACTGAGGTTGTTATGGAAAAAAAACTATTGGTCAAGACAACAGCTCAACGAGTCTGTTGCGGTCTGGTCTTGGCGACTTGAGGACTTAATATCTCAGTTGAGGGGGGTTAGTGATCCCGGGGTAGCGATTTAATTTCGAGGAAAGAGTATGTTAGCGTGTTACGTTTTAAATTCTACTCCGGTCTGACAGATGTTAGAATCCAAAATGCCCTCGATGGTAATGCCACATAGGACCAGTTGTTGGCGGTTGCAAGAGATCCTGAGGTTGAACAGCCAAATAAATATGTTACTGACATGACATAGACATCTGACCCCAATAGCATATGGATAATGTGCTGCATGCAGGGTATAAATAACCTTGAGAATCGTGTAGTGGGGATAGAGCAAGACAATACTAGGACTCGGTATCGGCACAATTCCAGATACTTCGCGAATCGTAATCGCCAAGGGTTATAGTTCTAACATTGATTGATGATCAATCTGTCAGTGATTAGGTAATGGTTCTTCTGCTTCTAGCAGCAGTAGTAATAGTAGTAGTAGTACTCGAGGAACGCAATCGGAATGAAACTATTGGATCGTTAGGGTTTTGTAAGTGTTATCCAATTGCCTTTCCGGTTAACAAAAGCCTCTGCCATATTCCAATGATTGATTCAATCTTGCATGGGTGATCTGCATATTACCTATTGCATATTGTATTTGGATGATATTACTATTTACAGCCACATTTATGAGGAGCATTTAATCCGATTAAATGTTGTTCTTTACCGATTAAAGGAGGCTGGGTTGAAGTTAAAGCTAGCAAATGCATGCTTTTTTCAAAAGCGTTTGAAGTTTCAGGGTCATATCATTCTTGAGGATGGAGTTTCTACAAATCCGGATACAATTTGTTGTAAAATCATGGCCTACTCCACGAAACGTGACTGAAGTTCAGCGTGTTCTAGGATTTGTTGGGCTTTATTGTAGATTGATTTGTGATTGCTCGAAAATTGCATCGTCCCATGCTCCAACTGCTTGAAAGTCACGAATGGCGTTTAGTTGGAATGCTGAGTATGATAACTCATTCAGAATGTTCATTGAGATGTTTACCTATGCCCCGGTATTAGCAACATTTACAGACCATACAAACCCTTTTTTTGAGGTACACGTTAATGCTATCAGTAATGGATTAGGCGCTGTGTTATATCAGCATGTTGAAGGTAAGCAACTAGTAGTTGCATTTGCAAGTCGTTGGTTGAGAGGATCAGAACGGAACGATCCTGCTCATAAGTCGGAATTTGTAACTTTAAAATGGGCTGTAACAGGAACATTACATGACTATCTATATGGGAGCAAGTTCATTGTTAAAATGATAACAATCCTTTGACATACGTTTTGACATCTGCTACCAATCAGCGTTGGGTAGCTTAATTGGCTTGATATGATTTTTAATATATTGTTTATCATTCCATAAAAAGTAATATAGATGCGGATACAATGTCGCGAATCCCTAATAAAATGTCACCTCATGTATCAGAATCGGTAATAGATGCAATAATTATGTCACCTTCCTAGGTTGAAAATATTACTTTTTCTCAGTGTTGTGCCAAGGCATGTGGGCGGAATTGTAATTCAGCCAATTTATGTTTGGCAAGAGATACAATGTAAGTATCTTTCATTGAGTAAGGTTATTGATTTTGTTTTGGGTCAAAAGCAGGGTATCACATGGCTTGATGCAGAGGGTAAACTTCTTATCAGACAGAAGAATCTTTGTATTATATCGTCGGAGACTTGTGGACAAGCTAGTCCAGTATCAGATAGTTATGTCGGGAGATTATCGTAGAAATGCTTTGGCTGGTTGTCATGATGAGGTTGTCATTTAGGACAACATAAAACTGTTCATAAAACACTTACTTTCCCAATGTTCGAAGGAGAGCTATAACCTGGAGTGCTCCGTTGACAAACACAATATCAACCTATCCTATGGAGTTCTTACCATTAGAAGAGAAGGCGGTGTCGGTAACATATTATTCATCACATATCATTTAGGGTCATATGCGCCAGCATATCCTACAACGTACCAAACAGCGATAACAACTGCAAATGTATTACTTTGTGATGTCATCAATCACTATGGGCTACCTGCTAGGATCCATAATGATTAAGGACGAAGTTTAGAGAATGCATTGATAAAGTGTAAATTGCTAAGCATTAAGAAGTGTATCAGTACGCCATATCACCCTATGGGGAATTGTCAATGCGAAATATTTAATAGAACCCTTCTTCAAATGTAATGTACTTTAGAATGTGATCAGAAGGTGGATTGGAATAAGTGTGTCCTGTCAACGAATCTACTGGGTACGCGCCATTTTATTAGATGTTCGCGATCGGCAGACAACCTAGATTACCAGTGGATGTTCAGTTTGGAATGCATAATAACAGCGATGATGCAAAGACATATCCTGAATGTCATCTCTTGAAAAACGTTTAAAATATGCGTATGAATTAGCAAACTTAAATGCAGAGCGGTCCTGTTGGAAACAGAAAAGTACGACCCATTAGCTAGCAAACCTCGGCCTAGTACTAGTCAATTGTCCAACTCATAATAGTACAGCTGTGCTAATGTACCTTTACCATAAAATGTTCTTAAGTTCATTACCTAACTGAGGAACTATATTACACAACTTTCTGACATAATTGACCAATTCCTAGCTAACTTGGACTGGATATGTTGTTCCTATACATGCATGTACTTTTGCTAATTACCTATACACAACTTGTCTCTGCCACCCGAGATGAGCTTATGTACATGAATATAGCTTCTTCGCAACAATTACTGCTACTGAACACTATCATTGTTTGTGATTAAACAATCTCATGCTTGAATAAAGAAATTGATTCATTAATTTATTTTATTTTGGTACAATTACAATAAATAAGAATGGTGTTTCATCTCCAAAGATAACACATAAAGTTAAAAAGACTTTTTTTCCAATCTCGTCCTGAATATGAAAAAGATGGTAAGGGTAAATTTCACAAATACAATGACGAAAAAACTGAGGTGACCTGATTACAGTATAGACAGTGATTGTTAAAAAATAAAAATACAAATATTGCACTTAGCTAGATATTAGTAAGTTACTAGAAAACGAAACTGTTTCCCCCCCCCCCCGCAATTTGGTCAGAAAGGATTTTATTTTGTTTTCGATTTAAAAAATTGAAATGTTAGTAGAGTTTTTTATTTCATTAGGTAAAATATTCTAGTGTTTCCTTTCGTTTCAGTTGGAGTTTGTCGCCGACTCATTGCCACTAAGCAAGGCGAAATTAGTCAAGGAAGCCGGTTGGTCTCTAATAGAAGCTGCCTTTGCTTGTGGACTAGTCGCCTCGTTTCTGTATTTAATTATGGCGTCGATGAGTGGGTGGAAACATGTAAAAGGAGACATCAATATTTTGGTTGAAGAGGACTTACAGCCACGCGCTGAAAACTTGAGATCCAGACTGAGACAAGGTTAGGAAATGCTTGTTGCAATATTGAGGGTACATGGAATACACTATTTAAATGCTTAAATGAAACATTATTTGTGCTATTTTGGTGATACTTCTGTTTCAAACAATGTTAAAATAAATTAGTCATGGAAACTGATAGTTGCCGCTACTGAAACACACTTGATATTGCTACGTACATTTATGTACCATACGAAGACATGTGTCGATGTAAAAATGATGTTATCAGTCAGTAAAACAGTGAAATGTTATCTAAATGACGATCATTGCTTTACAATAAATGAAGATAACGAAAGAACAAAAACCAGATGTCCTTCGTTTGGTATCTTCAGACGTAAATCGAAAGCGGGTAAGAAATCATCGCATGCTGTTGGAAGTTCTGGATCTTTACCAACTTCATCGCCAAGACCAATTCCAAGTAGGTAGAAAGGGAGAATATGATATGGTTCACTAATTATTGTTCTTGTCCCACCGGGTCAGATGAAATATTTTATAATATTACGTGATATGTGATGAAAACATAATACGAAAACATAATACGAAACATGTACATCAGGAAACTAAATTTATAACATAGACATGATATTATAGTACATATATATGTATATCACATAAAGTTGGACGCACCTGAGTGAATATTGCGTCAGCCACCGCAGCTAAACGTATTCTTACAAGCATAGACCAAGACATATTAAAAAATCGCCTCGCTGGCACGATTTACTGACCAATGCAAGTTAGTACGTATTTAAAAATTCGATTGATTTAGGCGCAGCCATGACTTTGATTTGTTCAAAGGTGTGCTACTTATTTATATATATGCATTTCTTACCGTTATTTGTACGTCACTGATTGCTGGTGAATGTGACCATTTTGGTGCCAACGTACGTATACATAAAGCGCCATTCGCATAGTAGCCATTGTTTAGTTATTCTAAGAGGGTATTCCTTTCGCATGCGTTTGAAGACCAAGAACCTTGAGCAGCTCTAGGAGAGATACTTTTGTTTATTAACGTGGTAGTGTTTAGTTCTTAACATATCCAAACTTAAGCTTAATTCTATCATTCAGCTTAGTTTCCGACTTTCAATGTACACATAGTAGTATCGAAATTTAGAATATCCTTTGCATTGTGTAAACGCCAATGCTTTGTTTGTAAGGAGATATGACTGACTACAATGTATTATGAAAAGCTGCTCTTTTTGCAGAATCGTCAACTGCAAACAAACCAAAAAGAAAACCAGCCAAGAAAAAAACGACATCCCTCTACTTGACAATGGGAGTCGTTCCTCCACGTGGTTGGATTTTGCAAATAATCCTTTGTTCTATCGCACTTATCATCAGTATTTGGTCATTGAATGAGCCATGGATTAGCTTTAACCCAGAACCCAAGGGAAGCCTAGCTGTATTGATGTACGTGTATTTTTTATCACTACCGTGTGACAATAGTGACTCTTGGAATATGGGTACTGTAAGATGTGTTAAGTTAATTGAGTGAAGGATTAAAGGAATGAATTAAAAACAGATGTTTGTAGGCAAATTTCCAAGGTATTATCAAGGTATTTTTTGCATAAAATGCTAATTTTATAAAAAAAATTAGAGTGGTAATATAGTGTTTCTAATATACCTATTCAAGATTATACCCATAACATATTTTGGATATTTTGGAGATGTGTTGTGTGCATGTGTGCGTGCGTGTGTTGTGGATAGCCATTTCTTACAACTACCCAACACAACATAAAACGCCTGGACATCTTATATGCTATGGAACCTTAAGCAAGGCTTGTCCTGTAAAAAATGGCTCTAAGAAAGATCAACGTTATATAAAAACATACCCTCTTTGGTTAAGATTGATAATTACGCTTCCTTGTACGTACCTGATCCTCAAATAAACACCCCTTTCACGCTTTTCTATTAACGAGCATGATTACCTATTTTCCTATGTTTTACTTGAGTGTCCCTCCGGGATTCCAACATGTATCTATGTTAGCAAACCATTTATTCATCTATTTCTATCATTCGTTTTTACCTGATTGTCTGTTTATTGGGTAGCTATATAATCCTTTGTTTTGTTTTAGTGGAAAAGCCCGCGAACTATCAAGCAGTGGTTTAGTTTTACGTGACGACTTCAAAGAAGATTCTAACACTTGTGACTTGTTTCCTATACCGATAAAATCCATTTTTAAAAAGTTTCTTTCACTTTCATTTCTGCGAACATGGAAATATTTCATACAGAAACTAGTTGAAATTTTTCCAGATGCTGATATAAATACATCTTGGTTAAAATTTGCTATATCTTTGCCCGTTTCCTTAAAAATTGTAACGATTTTTCCTCCAATAGCGTGCTTTGCTATGGTCGTTATTGGACTACTTTCGAGTGTAAGCGAAGTATCTCGTTTTTACATGTCAATGGACGAGATAATGACGTGGATAGGAAAAATTGCCATCTTTGCAGTATTAGTCATGATGAACACGTTAATTTTTTTCTTAAACCTGTTGCAAGATGTTAGAATTCCTTTAATTAACGTAGAAACAGAGATAAAGCTCGGATTCATTCTTGGACTGGCTTCACAATTACTGGTTGTCTTAGGTATGCTTGTAAAGTTTTTCATTAGCCATTCACAGGCCTTTTCTCGAGATTGAACACCCTTTATACATAAAAACGACGGTAATATAAGATATACCAGGGTTTTCGGTAGTCGAGTTTGTAAATGTTGACATTGAAATTAATAAACCAGACATTGATATAGGTGATTGGTAATGGATTTCTTTGAAAAGGGATTGAGTCTACGTACAGCGTGCTGCAGTAAATAAGTATCGTATGACCATTAATTAATAACGCTTTCAAAATCCATTCTGTTATTACATTACAGAAAGTGAATTTTATAAATATGAGCATTAATAAATGTATGATTGATTGTACAAGTCCTCTGCAAAAATGCATATTAGTTGTACCTTAAAAAATGTTTCATCTTTATAGTTTGGGTTGGAATGCATGTAGAAATCATAGCATATCCACACTATAAAGAAAAACCATCCACTCAAGGAACAAGAACCACCAAAACTACAATTAAAGTTACTGAAGCAAGTAGTACTCAGGGAGCAGGTATATATATTAATTAATGCATAACCAACGTTATTGAAGAATTCAAGTATTAGTCCAACTCCAAACACCATTGTTTACGACCGCAAGTTCAAACGTGACCTATATTTATGGTGACTCGATTTTTTCATTAAGCATGAATTTTAAGACATCGTGCTACAAAGTATTTATTGCAGGTTTATTAGTTCCAGAATCTCGTCAGTTTATGTCAGGAAGCACTCCGATTACCACCACAACGACGACCTCTACGCACAAAAGTACAACAGTACCGGGGAGAATAACAGAGTTTACTTCAAGGTTATTTCCCTGGACGAAAAGGAAAGACGACAAGTCGTCGACACTAACAGCTAAAACAGTATCACAGTCTCCATCACCAAGTTTGTCAGATTTGAGGAAGAAGCACGGCACTACAAAGTTCTAGTGATTTTTATATAAATTTCAGACGTTTTATATTATAACGTCAGAAAGTTT